>ONZH01022295.1:0-25876 GCA_900303285.1 Rhinella marina
CACCCAAAAATTTAGCCTGACACAGCATGGTGGTGACACCACCAATGCCTTTGTCCGACTGAGATTGCAGTCAAATGGCTGTAGGTGAGCCTCCCAAAAATTTTTTTTTGGAGTGTCTGAAGTCGACCCTCCGAAAAAAAATTTTTTTAGTGTCTGTGGTTGATGATCCTGAAAAATTGTTTTAGAATGTCTGTAGTTGACAATCCTGAAAAATAGTTTTAGAGTGTCTGTAGTTGACGCTCCAGAAAAATTGTTTGGAGAGAGGGCCTGTAGGTGGCCCTCCGGAAACATTGTCTTAAAAAAGAGCCAGTTGGCCCTCTAAAAAATTCCCTTTTGGGTCAGCGTTTGGCAATAAAGAGAAGGAGGAGGAGGAGTAGAGGAGAGGAATCGGATAAATAAGGAATCTTATTCTTTAGCTGCTTTCCCCCAGAGGAGATTTGAATTCCAGGCTTTGTTCATTTTAATAAGCGTCAGCCTGTCAGCGCTGTCACTGCATGCTGTCATCACTGCACTGTATAATGTATAACTGAGAGGAAAAACGTATATTTTCTACACTCCAGCTAGTGAGCAGCACACAACAGAATTTTTCACTGCACTGTATAATATATAACTGAGAGAAAAAATTTATATTTTCTACACTCTGGCTAGTGTGCAGCACACGACAGAATTTTTCACTGCACTGTATAATATATAACTGAAAGGAAAAACTTTTCACTGCACTGTATAATGTATAACTGAGAGGAAGAACGTATATTTTCTATACTCCGGCTAGTGTGCAGCACACGACACAATTTCGCACTGCACTGTAGTATATATGACAGATGAAAAACGTAGTCTTTAGACGGCGGCTATTGCACCACAAACCTGTATAATATATAACTGAGAGGAAAAACTTATATTTTCTACACTCCGGCTAGTGTGCAGCACACAACAGAACTTTTCACTGCACTGTATAATATATAACTGAGAGGAAAAACTTATATTTTCTACTCTCCGGCTAGTGTGCAGCACACGACACAATTTCGCACTCCACTGTAGTAAATATATCTGAGAGGAAAAACATAGTCTTTAGACGGCGGCTATTGCACTGCAAACCACTCAATTTTTCACTGCACTGTAGGATATGTAAAAAATGTATTCCTTAGACTGATGCTACTGTACAGCACACTACATAATTGTTCACTGGACTGTAGTGTATAGAAATGAGAGAAAAACGTATTCCCTAGACTGACGCTACTGTACAGTACACTACATAATTGTTCACTGGACTGTAGTGTATAGAAATGACAGAAAAACGTATTCCCTAGACTGACGCTACTGTACAATACACTATGTAATTGTTCACTGGACTGTAGTGTATAGAAATGACAGAAAAACATATTCCCTAGAATGACGCTACTGTACAGTACACTACATAATTGTTCACTGGACTGTAGTGTATTGAAATGACAGAAAAACGTATTCCCTAGACTGCACTACAGATCTCAGCAAGCCAAGGTATAGCAGCAGCAAAAATGAGTACTTTGGGCAATTTATTTTGGGTCTGTGTGGACCACGTGCTGTCCCTTCTGCCACCAGTCACTGTGTACAGTGTGCAGCCAAGATGGCGGTAGCTGCAGTACAAGTCCCAGTCAGCAGCCTGGAGGAGACAAAAAAAAAAAAAAGGTGCGTGTAGCCCTTAGAAGGCCTATTGGGTTCTTTGTGGGTGATTTCTGCCTAACCAACATCTAAATTCAGGCCCTAACACTCTCCCTGACAGACAGCAGCTCTATCCCTAATCTCATGAAGACGGCGTATGACGCGAGCAGGGCGGGACCAGATTCTTGTATTCTCAGGTCATCTGATCTGGCCAGCCAATCCCTGCTATCGACTTGTAGGGGCCCCACGTGATGCTAGGAGGTAACAAAGACTCTCCTGCATGTTGATTGGCTGAAAAAAGGCGCCTAACATGCAGGAAGAGGAAGTTGCCATTTCCTCGAGGATCGCGATATGCTCGTCCAAGTAGCGAGCATATGCGAATACCCTAATGCTCGAACGAGCATCAAGCTCGGACGAGCATGTTCACTAATCTCTAATGACAAAACCATCTTAATCTAGACCAGATATTGGTTTTCTTACTGACTTTACTTCACTCAGAAGGTGAAAATAGAACAAATGGCATCAGTACTTGATCAGAGTACATTGGCCATTATCTTCTATTTGCATCCTGGGTTGGATTTTCAGATCTCCACACAACCACCAGATATCTGTATGTTGATAGTCTTGGCTGATAAACCATCTATCAGAGTCACTATCTGTCTCATTTAGATGGATTATATAAGAACCATATATCCTGGAGGGAAAACACCAATAGGCCTTCCTGTATAAAATCCTGTCTCTGAGGCCAGTTTGTCTTCATTTCTCTAAATTGGCCAAATATTTAATGCCAATTATAGGTAAGGATGTAGGAGTCACAGATGCAATTTGACTTAGAGGTTTTCTTCCCTTACCAATATTATAAATTTGTCTAGGGGGTCTTTACTACTTACTCATGCTCCTAAAACATATATTACCAAATTCTGTTGGATTTCTAATAGACAGGAACAAAGGATTACACTCATTATGTTTTAAATCATTTGGTGGTATTCCCTTCAGGATAGTCATCCTCTGCAACAAATTCTTATTCTTACTGACTCTAGAGGTCCACAGCCTCCTCTGGTTTATCTTCCCAATACTTAGGACTAGTGTTCTGTCCTGCTTATCTCTAATGTCCACAGTTGGTATGATCATCTCTAAACACTGCACAATTACCATAGACTGGGTCAGTTCCTGTCACACAGATGTACTTATCTGACCAAAGCCAAGTGTCCTATCTGTCATCTGTCCACTACACTGCAAAAGTCAAACTTGGCTGTTCCTGACTCATCTTGATAAAATACCATTGGAATTTGATCGAACTGTTTTCCCTCTTGTACCACATAAACCAAACAATAAGGGATATAAAAGCATTATGGCCCTTGTAGTCTTGGCACTTGATTGCAATGTGAGGCGTGGATCCATTCCAATTGGACAGCCATGGCGATGGTTTAAAGGACTTGATGTAGATCCTCAAACGTGACTCTAGGACTTTCCATACGCCTTTCGTTTCACCTCTACCCAATCTCCTGGTTGTAAAGATTGAGTTGTCTCTTATGCAGTCTGTATCTGGAAAACAAACTAAAACTTGGACATACACATTAGACCGTCAGTTTGTGAGACAGCTAACATACTTTGAAACACTACTATGCTGCATCTGAAGCTATTGGGGAATTAGAGATCTAACTTAGGGGCATTCTCAAAGAGTACTTCCTAAGGACTCAGAACTATCTTCCAGTTAGATGAAGAAGAAGAGCCCAGGATTAGGTATTCTCTCCTCAGTCAGTATCTTTAGCTGTAGCCTTTGCTACAGGCCAGGTCTCCGAATATCCTGGAAAGAAATTACCGTAATACAAAGGACATATTCACACTGTTCCACCTTTGTTAACTCAATGTAGCCAATCCACAGTCTCTGAAATGGATAAGATGATCTAGGCATATGCCTTTCTGGAACTCCCATAGTTCTCCCATCATTATTACAGCACTCACCTAGTGGCAGAATTGTTAAACCCAGAAGCCATCCACCACAGAACCCAGTCACACCTTCTCTCTCTTGATTTGCCCATGTTCTAAATCCATCCTCTTTAGGTAGAGTGCCCTCTGAAGGAACAATTTCTTACCAACCCTTCCAGAGTCCGTTCTCAGTCATCACTTCTACCTTTTGATGTTTCTCTTCAGCCTCTGTAGCCTGTATCTGAAATGACTCAAACCTTTTTGGAAGTCTACTGGCCCAAAACCATCCTGTATCACATAGACTTCCTCTTACTGTCGGCGTCAGCTAATAGTTTAGTCTTTACCTCCTCAGGTAGCATCAGGGCATCAAACATCTTTCCTACACTCAGCATTCATTATTGATGGGCTTACCCATGGATCAACAGAATCTCTGCTCCACCAGATTAGACCATAATAATGAGTGATACTGAAGGCATACCTGAATGTTAGCAGTCTTACCCTCAGCCATCTTACAAACCTCAGTCAGTGCCTTCAGCTCTGCCTCCTGCACTGACATTGCTGGAGGGAGTGGTTCTGACTTGACAACATTTGGGTAGAAAATAGCATGTCCTGTCCAAACTGATCCATCTGCAAGAAACTCAAAATTTGATTATTAATTGGAGACAATCATTCAAATTTTTAAAATCAGGAAGGGGGTGACTCATACTACTACTCCCTCCCCCCTTACAGAAGCAGCAGAGTAGTTGGATTCAAAGTTGTACACCTTGAAGGCGGAGTAGGAACTACATTACCATCTACTCCTACACATATAATACAACACTTCCACATGAGTGAATATGAAACATGTTGGCTGTGAGGCAATGGGGGCAGTCCCTAAGGATTGCATGGATAATAGAGGCACATCATTTGACTCAGTATAGCCCATGGGCGTTGCACTTGAGGGGCTGAACATTTGTAGACTCCTCCCATGGGCAAGGAAATGGGCAGGTATGTACAAAGTCTTCCTTCCCCCTTCTTGTGGGAAATACTGATGAGAAGCCACACCCGCCTTAGGCCTTTTGTTCAATTCAACTACTATACCCTTTTTGGAACTTTGCAACAACATGGAGGGGCATAATGATCTTCACTCAGACCTAGCCAATACCCAGCTTTCCCAGATGATCCTCTCAAGACCATCCTCAAAGGCAGCAGTTAAGATTTTCTTTTCTCATGCCTGTCTGAGGTCTATTCAAAACCCAAATCTACCCATCTTTGCTGGAGTCTATTGGAAACTTTCTTCACACTCTCTGCTCTGTCCTGATGCATATCAGACAATGTGACTGACTCATCACATAAATGCTTCCTCTCAGACTAAGTGAGATCCAACTGTTGAAACTATAACTTGAGAGAGAATTCACCAGCTCTACCTTGGACTAAACCTTCCAAATCTCATCAACAACAAGAGAAAGCTTTCCGTATTTAAGCTAACTCCCTACAGTACAGCATAGGTAAGTCCTCTGATTGGGAATTCTACTGATCACAACAAACATTTCACTAGGGGACCAAGGACATCATAGGTGCAATCACTGTAGGCAAATTTTTAACTGGTGGGACATTCAATTAAGAAAAGTTATTAGCAGACAGTACAGATAATACATGTGTTACTAAATTTTTGTGTCTGCAAATGCATTACCAGCCCCCCCTCCCCCCTGACCACCACCATGGGGGTGGGGTTGAATTCCTGAGGAGGGGGCTATTACTTCAGGAGTACCTGAAGGGGGAGAAGAAGAAACACCACACACGATGGGAGGTGTTCCAGTTCTTGTAGAACTATAAGTTACAGAAGACACAAAAAGGGTTGTAACAGAAATTAAGACAGAAGGGGGATGGGTACCACATTTTTTTCTTCATCGTTCTCTTTTAGAGCCAGATCCTCCATCTTGCAATAGAAATATTGCCATTTTTCTCAACCTACTTCAACTTTCTATCAGTCACTTTGATAAACAATATCAACCATATCTCAACTTGCACCAACCTATTATTCTCCTTTTTAACCAACATCTCTTTTCCTTCAATACACTTTCCACAATCCTTCATTTATTTCTACCAGTTCTTGCATCATGTGAATTTTAACTTACCGCCATTTTACCCTCTATTCTTTCATCATCTGCATAGCTGACAGAAGCTGGTCATTACACTCTGTGACATTAGAATTACCCATTTTTTTCCTCTCAGCTCCCCTACAAAGGCTGACAATACTCAGCTCTTAATTGGGTCTGACACAAACATACCTTCAACCAGGCTGACAATATTCAGCTCTCTCTCAGCTCCCCTAAAAAGGCTGACTGTACTCAGCTCTTGAGGGCTGACTGGTGCTCCCATAGCTTGTAGCCAGGATGACCTATTTCTCAGCTCTAAGCTATGCTATAACTATATGGGTTCAAAATCTAATGCACTTTCCTTCTTATGCAGTTCAATCTTGCAGTTCCAATATACAGCCTCTAGGTGGAGCTCCTACACAATACTGCGTACTTCCGGATACTACCGGAAAACAATTTTATACAATAGTATATCCGGGATGCCACCGGATATCTGTTCTACCTTTTGTTGAGCAGCCGTTAACAGCTCACCATTATATCCTATGACACTAGAATTATTAATTTTTTTCTTTTTTTATTAATATTAATATCTTATTAATATTCTTCCAAATCGGGAAACTGCATAAATACATAACCTAGACATCTTCCTAAAAGAGAAACCTCATAAAAACACAACCTAGACTCTTGTTAACCAGGGATCCACAAAATAAAATAAGCAAAAAAGAAAAAGAAAAATTCATCCTGTTAAGGGAACCTCAAAAATACACAATCTAGGCTCTTCCATTTAAGGAAAACTCAAAACCACATAATCTAGGTTCTTCCGATGAGGGGATACACTCTTCTACCAAAACTCTCGTCAGAGCTTGCTAGGTTCCATTCTAGGTCACAGCTAAAAAAACTTCCGCTGGCTCAGCACAACAATACAACATGAAAAGCCACACAAAGAAGGAATTCATAGGGTTCTTTCGTTCTTAATGACAAATCAGCCATAATTGAACCCTTAGCAGTAAATACCACCCAATCCAACACTTAGGAGTCACAAAAACGGAAATCTTAGAGCAGTTTAGTAAGAAATAAAGCTTTCTTACCTTGCCGGCAAATGATCTAGTCTCAAGGTTCAGCTTAAGTGCTGCTTTATTGGTTGAATTAATGATATTCAAGCTGATTTGCCCCACGTGCCTGGGCGCCATTATTGTAATCGCCATTCTTGCAATACTCTTCTTCTTTGTGTGGTGCCAAATCGATTGGAAGTATAAGTACATGCGCACACAACTTTCACAATGATACCAAACACGCACAAGTTGGTTTCATGGAAAATACTTCACATCCCCCAAGCAAGAGCCAGTTTATAAAAGAGACAGTCACTTATATAGTAGGTATGACATAGCCAAAAAGAGGTGTTACTTAAACAGAGTGATTGGTTCTTTGACACAAGGGGTGTAGTTCACCAACTTCAACACTGAGTTCATTGGTTAATTTGAAAGAGGCAAATCAACATTCCAACCTCCCCCCCCTACAGAGGTCTTGAAACCTTAAAACAAAGAGTGTTCACGCGACTCACATAGCTAATTAGTACAGGCTTTACACAATATATATATAAAACCTATCTCTCACACCGGCTGTGTGGACGGCCCAGATGGCCCCCTGGGCATCGGCCCACCGGGAAATTTCCCTGTAAGGTCTATGGCCAATCTGCCCCTGTTCCTTCTACCTACCCTTTATTTTGTCATTGATGCCAACATGGACCATGACAGCTGTGTCATCCCCAGCCCCTCCGAGTAATTTATCCACCCCTTCCACCACATGCCAAAACCCTGAGACCAGGGACACAGCAAGCCATTTGGTTGAGTCAGTCTTGGCGACACATTATTCTCTCCATATTCCTGATTATAACCACTAGCTGTCTAGGTTTACCTGCACTACCAGCCTGCCGACTACTAGCTGGGCTATTCTCCCAGCTGTTAGGGACAACAGTATCCGCTAGGGTTGCAATTTCTGAAACCCTTATTTATCGCCCAACTTGCCAATTTTGCTTGGAAGCACAGAAACAGGATTGGCCTTCCTCTTCTGGAATCCCTTTCTACTCCCTTTAACTACATTAACTCAGCAACTTTGCCTGTTCCTGCTGATCCACCTGATCTCCAACTTCCTTATCTACCCCACTAACTGCTTGCTCAATGAGCAGTATGCTCATTTTAAGATTGTCAATCCCCTTAGTGTTACATTTCAGCCATTATCCCAGTTACAAAACAACAATAATGATGAAAAAGTAGATTACTTACAGGCTCTTTGTGCCTTGTATTTAGCTTCTTGCCTTAAACTCTGTTTTTTTAACTCAATTTATTCACAAGCCACTTTCAGCAATCCCAGTGAGAGCCAATTTGATGTTTTTTATTCATTACCCACCCAAAAAATGGTGTACTCTGTCCAGTTTATATATCCCCCTAAATTATAAATTGAAATGCTGGAGCACAAAACTACTTCTTCTTATTATACCATTAGATGAGTACCCTAAGAAGTGTTGCTTTCCATAATGGGGTCACTTTTCAGGGGTTTCAACTGTACCGGTACCTCACAGTCTCTTCAGAAATAACATGACTCCCATGAACTAGGCTCCAAAAGCCAAAAGGTGGTCTTTCTCTGCTGTGTACCTAAACAGCAGCTTACATCTACATTTATGGATGATCCTTACCTGTAGAATCCGCCTAACAATTTAAGGGTTTGTGCCTCTGATGGCGCAACCTGGGCACAACTTATTGGGCACTGAAATGCCATTTGTGTGGAAAAATTGCACTGTCCGCTGCAGATTCATTTCTACAAACACTTCTGGGGTCAAAATGTTCAGAACATTCCTTGATAAATGCCTAGAGTGGGTAAGTTTCCAAAATGGAGTAACCTTTTGAGGGTTCAACTCATTATTTCATGTCTAAGCCTCTACAATTGCCAGGCTAAGGTGTGTAAATCACCACATTCAGCCTCAAATGCTGGTTCTCTTTTACTCCTGATCTCTGTTGTAGGTCCAGGCAAAATATTAGGTCCACACATGTAGGGTTCTTTTGAAGCCAGAAAGTACAACATAATAATACGAGGGCTTACTTTTCATAGTGGCACAAGCTGAGCACAGCATACTGAGTACTTGAATTACGCATCTGTTAAAAAAAAATATATATTGCAATTTTTACTTTGTATCACCCACAGAGTAGTTGGTGGTCAATCCATGGGGGTTAGAGACACCGGTGCAAAGCATGGAAGGACAGGCAATATACGTAGTCATGAGACAGGCCAAAGTCAGGGCAGGCAGAGTTCAAACGTACCAAGAATCAAGTCAGAGCATGCTGCAATGGAGAAAGGTGGGAAAGAGGCTAAGGTCTGGGCAGGCGGTGGGAAATCAGACTAAGTAGTCAAACAGAATATTGCACCGTCAATGAGAATAGGAACCTAAAGCTCAAGCACCCTCCTACTGGGGAAGGTGCCTTATATACCCGGAAAATGCCAGCGATAGGCTGGGGAAGGATTTGAATGCACATGCACTGGCCCTTTAAGAGGCCAGAAACAAGCTTGCACACACCTTATAGGACATACTCGAAGGCCTACCTAAGGAATGCAGTCTGGAGCCTGAAGAAGACACAAGAGGCGCCAGTGTCCAGCATCCTGGACAGCTGTCTGACTTAGGGAACTGGCAGAGTGAATAGCGCGGTGACCTTAGATGCAAAAAATGCAGAAGATGCCTACTTCAAACTTCAATTATTGATATTGGAGTTAATTGTGATTTAATATAGCAGCTATTTATCTATGACTAATATTGAGCGTTCCTTTGCTGAGATGTTTGTATAAAGAACAGTTACTGGGCCATAGATGTGTGTAGGTAAAGGAATGAAATGAACTGAGATTCAGTGTAGATGATTGTGATAATTAATGATTACCTTAAGGCCTATTTACCACTAGAAATGTAATCAATTGAAGATATTGCATAATTTGCCATTTCTGTTTAGCCTTATTTTCTATATTTCAAATAATATTTAAAAGGGTTGATCGCCTTTCTGTTACTGATGATTTATCCTTTGGATAGGTCATTGGCATCTGATCGACAGGAGTCCGACATCCGGGACCCCTGTTGATCAGCTGTTTGAGAACGCAGCAGTGCTTGCAGTATCACAGTGGCCTTCTTGCAGCTTCACGCAGGCCGATGACGTCACGATTAGTGTTGAGCAAAGCAGTCAAAGAAGAATTTGGTCTAAAGCTTAGGAAAACTTCGATTCTCAATTAATCCGAATTTCCTTGCGCTTCGTGGTAACTAATCAGTTTTTCCTAAAATAGCAGCTGCATGTGTTACAAAGTGAAAGTAAGAAGCCTGGGAACTCAAGATCAACCATACATGTAAACCATACATCTAATTACATGTAAATAAAAAGTTTGTATAGCTAATGAGATATTCAATCAAATGTATCTGCATTGCGCCACCTGCTGTTTGTTTCTTGAATTGATTTCTGAATAGGACTAAACATGGTATCATTCAGATCCCCTCCCCATACACATACTTTATTTTTGTCAATTATTACATTGCAAGCAGCTTATCGTACCACAACATACTGTAGCCATTAACCGATAGTCATCTAGGAATATATCCAATAGCTACCGTATAGACAGTGTCCATACTGTCCATTTTGTTTTTGTTTTTTTTTTGTTTTTTTTTATTTTAAAACATTTTATTTGGAAAAAAGTCATATACAGATGTATATATCAACACAAAACCAAGTATTACAGTATCACTGTGAATGACAAGTATCTTAACTTGAAGGTTCTTAAAGACATAATTACAAGACATATGATATTGTAACTGAAGTTGGGGAGAACCAACTGGGGAGGGTCGAGGGGAAGAGGCAAGGTGTAAGGGAGAGAGGGAGGGGAGAGGTAGGGAGAGGTTACATTTGCACATCAATATTTAGCCGACCATGGTACAGACATAATAGCATAAAATACATACTATATATGTAGTAATCTTATGTATCTAAAGCAAGTTTCATGTCCCCGGAGGAAAGTTGCGAAATATTTTCCAAGGTGTCCACACTGCATGAAACCAGTGTGTACGTTTGGATTCCCACCCTGCTATTTGTTCCAGTCTATAAATACCATCACATTTCAATAGCCATTGAGCAAGTGGTGGTATCTCTGGGGATTTCCAGTATTTAGCTATTAGAATTCTAGCGGCAGCTAACAAAGTGGTTAGTAGTGTCTTAAGATGTTTTGGGAATGTCAAATTGTCAATGAGTCCTAATAAACATAGTTTAATGGAGGGGGTGACAGACGTATTACTAATTTTGGATAGGGATGAACAAATCTGTTTCCAATAGATAGTAATGACAGGGCAATCCCACCATATATGCAAAAAGGTGCCAATGTTTGTCTGGCATCTCCAGCATATAGGGTCACATTCAGGGAATAATGTGTGAAGCTTTTGCGGGGTATAGTACCATCTAGTAATAACCTTATAAGTGTTTTCCTGCAGCCTCACACATCTAGATACCCGTGAAGCAGAGGAAAGGAGAGCAGCCTTCTCCCTTGCAGAGAACTGAGTACAAAGATCTTTCTCCCACTGTAAGAGAAAGTCAAAGGTTGTCGGTCTGGCCTGGGAGGTCAAGCAGGTGTATATTTTCGAGATCTTTTTAGCAGGCGGTTTAGACACCAAAACCATGGCTTCAAACAGAGTCTTCTCTACCATGGGTTTGGGGACATTCTTCCTGAGCCATGATTTAATATGGGTTTTGTGTAGAAAAGACAGCGTGGTTAGTTGAGGGTGAGAGGTCCAACCATCCAGAAGAACTCCTGTGGAGTCCAGCAAGTCAATCACCAGCAATGGTATGCGAGCACTATGTGTGGATAAAGTGCTTGTGAACATCTAGGAAGAATCCCAGAGTATATCTCCTATTTGCACGAGTGGAGAACACGGCCATGTGGAGAGCAAGATTTTGGACAGACTATCATGCCAAATTCTTATAGTGGCTCTGGTCATATCGTTTAGTGGGGTTATGGCCTGTGACATTTGTTTAGGAGTAGAAAATAGAAAAGCTCTAAGGGTGGGTCTGGCAACCCCAGTTTCTGCCTGTATATCCAGTCTATCTGCTGAAACTCTAAGCCATTCCAGACACCTCATCCCATGTACTGCTCTGTAATAAAGCTTTATGTCCGGTAGTCCCATGCCTCCCATTTTATGTGGTTGGATCAATAAAGAGTGGGGGAGCCTTGGACGTGACTTACTCCAAAGGAAAGAGGATAAGGTTTTCTTGATTTGGAGGAAAAAACTGTTGGGTAAGGGTATAGGCAGGGCTTGAAGGTAATATAATATTTTAGGTAATATTACCGTCTTGATGAGTGTGCGTCTACCAAACCATGAAATAAATGGAATGGTCCAAGAGTCAATGATGTTTTTTATGACCATGGGAAGGGGTTGAAAATTCTCCACATATAATCTGGCGGGGTCTGCTGTTAAATGTATCCCTAAGAATTTAATGTAAGTAGTGGACCAACTAAAAGGGAAAAGAGTTTCACTTGAGTATGTTGAGGTACATTTACATTTAACACCTGTGATTTGGTGGGGTTGATCAAAAAATTGGATAAGTCTCCAAATTTCTGAAGTAAGGAAATGATAGCTGGGAACGCCTCCTCTGGGTTAGTGATAATGATCAAGAGGTCGTCTGCAAATGCCGCCAATTGGTGGTGAATTCCTCCCACATGCAGACCCTCTATCCGTTCCTCTTGCCGTAAAGCCTGGAACAGACACTCCACAGTCAGTATAAATAGGAGAGGGGAAAGAGGACACCCTTGACGCGTGCCATTACCTATACGGAAAGACGGTGACAAAGTCCCATTTACCATCACTTGGGCAGTGGGAGAATCGTACATAGCCATAGTGGCATGCACATATGTAATAGGGATACCGAATTTTATTAAGGCACGTTGCATAAATGTCCAGTCTATTTGGTCGAAAGCCTTTTCGGCATCAGTGCCTAGAAGGACTAACGGTTTAGAGTGTTTCCTGGCGTAATGTATCAAGCTCACTAATCTAGTGGTATTCATCCTTCCCTCTCTCCCGGCCACGAAACCCACCTGTTCAGCATGGATTAGGCGCGGTAAAAAAGGTTGAAGTCGTGTAGCAAGCATTTTAGCGTACAGCTTCAAATCTGTGTTAAGTAAAGAAATAGGCCTGTAGCTAGCGCATAACGTGTGATCTTTGCCTTCCTTTGGGAGTATAGTGATCAGAGCAGTGAGCATCTGAGGAGGCAACGGAATATGATTCATAGCCCCATTACATACCAGTAATAACTTAGGTAGTAGCTGGCGTGAGAAAGTGCTATAATAAACAGAAGGCAATCCATCTGGACCGGGACATTTATGGGGGGGGTCAATCTAAGGGCCTTTTCCAATTCTTGTAAAGTAAACGGCTGAGAGAGAGATGTCGCCTGTTGGGCCGTGAGAGAGGGAAGACTGAGCGTGTGAAGCCAATTATCAATTAGTTTTTCCCTATCTGCTTCAACCTGAGCACTAGAGGGGTCTCTAAGGTTATACAGAGATTTATAGTATTCGCTAAATTGTTTGGCAATCTGTTCTGTTGATCTTAGTTCTTGGGCTGTGGCCGACTTGATATTGTGTATATAAGAGCGCGCCTTGCATTTTTTTAAGTGGGACATCATGAACTTGGTAGCTTTATCTCCATGAGCATAATATTTGTGTTTTAGTGTCATTTTAGAGAGAGATGACGTACCAGCTGATGTATCTACGTCGGGGTTAAGAGCCACATTTAAGTCTCCCCCTAAAACGGCTATACCCTCAACAAATGACTGGAATAGAGACATAATTCGTCCAACCCAAGCCTCTTGCGCTTTATTTGGTGCATATATACTTCCTAATGTCACTTTCTGGGACCCTAGAGTTCCTTTAATAAAAATATAGCGGCCTTCCTCATCTGCTAAAGTCGAACAGACCGTTAAAGGAGTGTTTTTGTGTATTGCGATTGACACCCCTTTTGATGCTCCCGAAGGAGACGTACTATGAAACCATTGGTTGTAAGTCATGTGCGAAAGACTGGGAATGTGGTTGTGTCTAAAGTGGGTTTCCTGCAGAAAAGCCACGTTAACTTTACATTTCTTAAGAAGCTGACAAATCTGGGATCGCTTAGATGGCACATTCATCCCTCGCACATTGTAAGTACAAATTTTTATAGGTGCCATGGTAGTCTAAATACTTTTACCATTTTAACCTGGTGTAATAATATCAAAAAGATGCGTAGCTCTCCCTGAGGAATGGTGAGGGGTAGGAGAAGGGGGGCAAACTGTAAAAGGAGTAACATAGAAACATAAACAGCCCTTACAGGGCAACTCCTCAGTGTGGCCATAAACTGGTCACTCTGAGTGGTCGTTGATGTTGCATAACCCATGACCTATCGGTCAGATATAATTGGGGGGGGGGATAGGACCAACGTCTAGGGTCCAAAACGTGGCCAATGGGCCTTCTATTGAAGATGTGTCGATAGTAAAGGTACACGTATAGTTGTTGCATTGCTGTATAAACTGAAGAATTATACAAGGCATAAAGCCCTATGTCAAAGGCAACTTCACAGTCAAAATAGTATGTAAAACAAAAAAAATAGGAAAGAGATATTGGAAAAGAGAAGGATAGAGAAATAATAAGACAGATATTATAAGGCAAACAATTGCAACTCCGTAGTGAGTAAAGTACAGTTATGAGAAAAATCTCACGGTTGGTAATGAGTCTCTCAGCTAGACTTTGTACTTGCGGTTGCGGATAAGTCCCATTCTTGCTCTGAACTTTAACGATCCTCCGGAGCAATTGCTAGTCGCTTTGGAGTAATCCCTCCTTTGGCTCTTTTGGCACGATGTTCTCCGGAACGGCCAACTGGTGTCCATGGAATCACAACAGGTAACTCTGGCAGATCCGTCAGGTCTTTCGCTGAGTTCCAATCAGGGATAACAAGAGGCGAAATTTCCACTGCATCATACACCGCCGGTAGGTTTGCCTGAGAACGAACCACAAATTTGCGTCCCGGGCCATTGATAAGCAATCCAAACGGGTGTAGCCATCGGTATGGGATATTTCTGCCCCTTAGTATTTCCAGCAGTGGTTTCAATGCCCTCCGCTTTTGCAAGGTAATGGGGGATAAATCTTGAAATACGGAGACATTTGCTTCCGCCCAAGTAAGAGATTTTTTGGCTCTCGATGCAGATAATATTTGCTCTTTAGTTAGGAAGCTTGAGCGACGGCACACAACGTCCCTAGGAGGTTCTCCTTGTTTGGGTGGCGGCCTCAGCACTCTATGTATTCGATCCATGGTTAAGTCCATTGAGGTATCTGGGCCTAGTAGCGTTGAGAAAAACTCACTCACCGAGTTGCGGCGCTGGTCTGCATCAATGTTCTCCGGCACCCCCTTTAGCCTCAAATTGTTTCGGCGGCCCCGATTGTCCTGGTCTTCTACCAGGCTGTATAATAAGTTTATATGCGCTTGTGTCCTATGCAGGCTATGTGACACTGCGGTGTTATAAATAACCATTCGGTCTTGCTGTTCCTCTATCGCCTCCATCCTCTCATGTACTTGCCTGAGGTCACGCTTGATCTCCAGCAGATCTTTACGAAGCGGTGCCACCGTGTCCGATATAAGATCTTTCATAAACCTCCTCGAAATGGGTAGGTCATCACTTGTTTGCTCTTCCTCCTGGTCGCTTTCTCGCTCTGATTCAGCGTATATCTCGGAGGAGGCAAGCGCTTCTGTTCTCGGCGCCATCTTGAGGCCTTGCCTTCCCGCTTGTGAAGCTGGTTTGCGGACAAATTTATCCATATCTCCTTGATTAGGACCAGACTTAAGTGCTCCAGGTGTGTCCTTGGACTTATCTCTAGTGGATTTGCCCATCCTCAGTCGGCTTTGATAGCTAAAAATGCCGTGTCCACTTGGCCCTATGCAGAGCTCACACAAGCATGTGTATCCCGCTCTGCAGACAGGCTCCGCCCCCCCATACTGTCCATTTTGGATTCTGTGTTCAGAAATATGTATCTTCTGAGCTGAAGCATTAGATTTAGTAGGATAAAAAGAAGAAAAACATTTCCTGGTCTCTGAGAAACAGTCCTTTGAACCCTGAGGTGAGTGAATTATGTGTGCCAAAGCTAATGAAATGAGGCAATACCTATAAAAGAGGTTTACAGTGACACATTGATATAACACCAGGCAAAGAAGTCATCTGGACATTTCAGCAGCTGACAGCAATTTCACTTCCAACACAAAAGGTGAGTGGCAGCCATCAAAATAAAAATGGAAATTAACACTTGAGGAGTGGTAGTGGTTAAATGTCAAATGACTTAATGAGACATCATGAGACTCCTTCATTTTTAATCATTAAACTTTGTCCATGTATAAGTACGTTTAAACAAATACATGTGTAATTGTAATGTCAAGGCACAAGTTACGCATCATTTAACATTAACTAGCTTGAACTGTGCCGTCCCTAGTTAGCAGTAGGAAACTTTCATCTGCTCTTAACAGCCATTCACTTAATGGTGAAAGGTGTGAATTTTATAGAATCAATTGTAATTACACCTACTCACCGCTACCCATGTTACGGCGAGCATGTAAACAGTGAAGAGGAGGCAGCGCTGGTACGGCGCGCGCCTCCTCTTCAAACAGCTGATTGGCGGGGGGGCCGGGTGTCGGACCCCCACCAATATGATATTGATGTCCTATCCTGAGGATAGGTCATCAATAAATTTAACTTGGAGAACCCCTTTAATATGAATTTATTCGGTCGAAGTTGCGTTAAAAATAATCGTTGTTTTGCAAACATTCCTGAACAATTTATGAAAATACAGTCTAAGCGTTGTTAAAAGTACGCTACTGAACTGAATACATAAGCATTAGCGTACAAAGTGCGTACAAATCCTTGGCGTACTATTGACTCACGATTGCATCATATGCACGTATGCACAATGCTAGGCCACGGCGTACAGTCCTTCAGAGGCAGTCCATATGAGCTAGAAAAGTAAGGTGCTAGCTATCCGGCTAAGTACATAATTTACCAAACACACCATACAATAAGTGCATAATAGGACACATTGCAGTACCTGAAAAAGAATACACACAATGGGCTAAAGTGCTTGAACGTTGCTGATCCTGTAAAAACATTATTGTTAAAATACTGGAAAGACATAATTATGCAAACATTTTAGTGCATCAATTTCATATTTGCAAACATAATAGGCTCAGATATGTGTTTGAGTCTCTCCTCATGGTTGCTTGGCATAAAACACTGGAACACATAGTCCAAAATTGAATTGTAATCCACGTGAGGTAATTTTGTAATCCAAACAGGTAACGTGTAATCCACATGGATAATATGAAATAGCAGCAAATAGAGAACCCTTTTTGCAAAGGGGGCTCTCAACTAACCTGAGAGGGGGGGGGGGATAGGCGCGCTTAAGCTCAACTGGGAATTCTGCATAATGGGGGGGAGTCGTGTCAAGCCATGTCCATCTGGTTGAGAGTCAAACAGGGGGCAAAAAAAAAACAAGATAAATTAAAAACAAGTGCCAACTAGCTCTCACCCGTTAGGTGCAGTCCATGTTGTGGCTCCCATAGGTCCAGACCATGAAGTGTCCTTTAAATCAGCCAGACAGAAACAGCCAGTTGTAGAAGGGTTCTGCAGATGAGGGACCTGAAGTCCTGCTTGCTTCTACTGCTGCTGAAGGACATAAGAGGATGCTCCTGCCTCCTGTAGGCCAGGCTGGCTGCTGTGGTTGAGCTCCACTGCCCTCTGCTGCTAGAATGTGGACTTGACCGGGTGGTGGTCACACTAGTGAACGCTGCTGCCACTTGAGGCTTCACCTTTCTGGATACTCCTGCCGGGACAATAAGGGTAAGGACTTCTAGCTGCAATGGTTCAGGCAAGGCTGCACCCAAGGAAGAACCGCCAGTTCCCCTGGCTGCTGCTGACTTCATTTTCCATGGTAGCTGGTACTGGATCACCGTGGGCTGGAAAGTGAAGGATGATGTAGTCAGCTGACCCAGGTGAAAGGACCGTGGTGGTGGTGGCGGCGGCGGCAATCCAGGGATCAGAGTCTTTCGGCTGTGGCTCTGGTTTCTCTCTGAAATGGAGGGTGTCATCTGGTGACTTTTGTAGGCAGTGCACATGTCCTGAAGCTGCTGGATCCTCCGGCCAGGTCTTGGCTGGCGATGCAGGTACCAGGGGCTTTGACAATAACGTGACCCCGGTAGCAAAGGGGCCTTTCAGGGATGCCATGGGGGTATATTCTACCTGATCCCCCAAGTATAATCTGTGACGGGCTTGGGGCAGTTAAGACCATTTCACAAACCTGTGGCCCATGAAATACTCCTTGCCGTCCTCGTCATCCACAAGGAAGCCACTGCCACGCTCCACTGAAAACCAGAGGACGGTTCCTTTATGCCGTTCTAGTATAGGGTCTCCCAGCCTCGGATGGTCAAGCACTTGGATGACCCAGTCCTCCACCGCTTTCTTATAGCCCCATAGGGTCTGGGCGTGGGCTGTCACTGATGCAGGCACGATGGGATTCTGCCACATGGAAGGTGTTCTGGGCGGCGGAGTGGACTCTCCAGGTGCCTCCGCCGCACCTGCCGACACGGTGGACACTTCCAGTGCCCGTGTGATTCTCTTGGCCAATTGTGACACTCTGATCTCCTCTAGACTGTCCGGTGGTTCGAGGTACTCACCACCAAACACCATCTCTCCCCACTTTGGGTGTAGTTGTTTCACCATGCTGTCTTGTTCACCACTGGCTTGAACTGGAGAGGAGGGCGGAGCAATGAGGGAGGAGTCTTCACTCCCTATACTTGCAAATAGATAGTTCCTGGTGGGCTGGGCTGGTTTTTCCCGCTTCTGAGCGGGGCGTATCTTCACTTTCCCGCTCTTGAGGGGGCGTATTGTCATTTTCCCACTTCTGGGGGCTGGGGGGCAAGAAGAATGCGTATGTAGCGTACGTATCATTAGTGTTCAAAATTTTAAGAACATTTAAGAATCGTACAAAGTGAATCTGAATAAATCCGGATTCGCTTTGGAGTAGGAAATAAGGAGGATTCGTAACAAATATACAAAGCGGCAAATAGATTCTCTCATCTTTACATATGACGTCATTGTACGGCCTGATACCTGGCGCAAGTGGTTATGATGATGTAATCACTTCATTACTACCTTTGCAGGGCAGGGCTTGGAGTCTTTGCCCTTTCTGTCCTGAGAACCGTAATACAGTTGAATCCACTAGAAGGACCTGTGGGTTAAATATCACTGGTAACATCAGATGTTATGTGGCAGGGACCCCAACATAAGAATTCTCATTGGGCCCCTGATAGGAATACTGCCATTACTGACCTGATGGTGGCTCTGAAAACAATACAACCCCCTGAACCAATGAGATACCCCCTTCCTGGGGGGCATAACATTGGAACAATTAAAGAAGACAGGATGGTATAGATAAGTGAAATGGTGGGGCAGATTTATTAAAACTGGCATTTCAGTCTCAAAAAGAAGTGCTCTGGAGTAAGATGAACCAAATTTATTAAATGGTACAAGCCTCTTAATTAAGTTAGTGCATCTTCTGGCAATCCATACACCAGAAAAACAAATATAGAATTTCACTAGTATTTGGGTAGTTTCTGGAGTAAATTTTAGTACATAGATTGGGCAGTCACAGGCCACACCCCTTCTCTAAGCCCCACCTCTTTTAAAAAATAACACATATTTTTGTTACAGATCTGAAAAAGTAATTTATCTGTAGAAGCAATCAGTAGATTTGGGGATTATATCAGAATTCTTTTGATCATAGTCATGTATCAAACAATATTCATAATTGTATGCTGATTTTTACTACAAAGTGCCTTATTCTATTTGCAATTCCAATAAACACACGGAAAATCCAATCTCAAATTGCCTCTGCTAAACAAGGCTAACAAGACCAGTAGAGAAACAGTCAATCATGTTCCATAATGAAAAAGTCAAAGACTTACAGTTAACTGTTCTAATTTCTCCACACACACCGGGTGATACATTTTAGAGCCTCGGCTACTTGTGACAAGCAGGGAAGGGAGAACAGCATAAATTAAATGTCATGACAATGTTTATAATGAGAATCCAGAAATGAGCAAACAATCTTCTCTTAATCTCATTTAAACTTTACAATTACCAGCCTCGTAGGATATATGTGTGTGTAACTCTCTGTGTTATGAACCATGCCAGACTAATCTTGTTGTCCTCTCTCTGCCTACGCCAAGGCATGTAGTCAATATTAATTTACTCTCCACACTGGAGCAGCAGAACTCTATGCCAATGATATCTATAGCAGGCATACAGTATAATAGGATTTAAAGGAACAGTCAATGTATGAATGAATGAGACAGCAAACTTGCGCACGACTGTGTGCATGAAATTCTGGAAGTTCCTGAAGAAAACAAGAGCAATTTCTGCAACAGGTGTCGTTGCACTCAGCATGGCTAACCCTACCAGGAGGTACACCTGGTTTACTTAGGATGATCATGCTGACAGATGCAACGTAAAGAAATTTGGGACAGGACATTGCTGGAGGAGGTAATTCTCTTGTCTGGTATGATACTGTAGATAAAGTAGATTGGCTCACTTACTGTATATTGTCCCTGTGTATCGAAGACAACATGGACAGAGAATTGATAAATTATTCTGTGAGGACAAGTATCTAAATTTACTGCGGCCAATGTCGCTGTATAGAATTCATTGCTCTTCTTGATCATTCATCTTTTCCATTTGATTAGTAACACCTTGCCACCTTCAACTGATTTCTGAGTGTTGGTTTACTTTTTGGAGAAAATGAATGACCTCATACTATTTTGCCGTCACTAATGGTTGTTTTTTAGCAGTTGGCGAGGAGCCCATGATTGTTATTAGATACAAATTATGAATTGAAGAATGTTGTACCATTGTACTTTTTCCCCATGAAATTTACTTTACCATTACCATTAAACTATATAAAATTTAAATTATTTAACTTGTAATACTGTATTACTTCAAGAATAATATAAATATATTTATTAACTCTGAATATAGTGAGTTATAGTGGAGAGTTATTTTGGAGGATACTTTTATAGAGATCATTTTTTATGGATCAAATTAAGAATATATATATACAGTACAGACCAAAAGTTTGGACACACCTTCTCATTCAAAGAGTTTTCTGTATTTTCATGACTATGAAAATTGTAGATTCACACTGAAGGCATCAAAACTATGAATTAACACATGTGGAATTATATACTTAACAAAAAAGTGTGAAACAACTGAAAATATGTCCTATATTCTAGGTTTTTCAAAAGTAGCCACCTTTTGCTTTGATTACTGCTTTGCACACTCTTGGCATTCTCTTGATGAGCTTCAAGGGGTAGTCACCTGAAATTGTATTCCAACAGTATTGAAGGAGTTCCCTGAGATGCACTTGTTGGCCCTTTTGCCTTCACTCTGCGGTCCAGCTCACCCCAAACCATCTCGATTGGGTTCAGGTCTGGTGACTGTGGAGGCCAGGTCATCTGGCGTAGCACCCCATCACTCTCCTTCTTGGTCAAATAGCCCTTACACAGCCTGGAGGTGTGTTTGGGGTCATTGTCCTGTTGATAAATAAATGATGGTCCAACTAAACGCAAACTGGATGGAATAGCATGCCGCTGCAAGATGCTGTGGTAGCCATGCTGGTTCATTATGCCTTCAATTTTGAATATATACCCAACAGTGTCACCAGCAAAGCACCCCCACACCATCACACCTCCTCCTCCATGCTTCACGATGGGAACCAGGCATGTAGAGTCCATCCGTTCACCTTTTCTGCGTCACACAAAGACACGGTGGTTGGAACCAAAGATTTCAAATTTGGACTTATCAGACCAAAGCACAGATTTCCACTGGTCTAATGTCCATTCCTTGTGTTCTTTAGCCCAAACAAGTCTCTTCTGCTTGTTGCCTGTCCTTAGCAGTGGTTTCCTAGCAGCTATTTTACCATGAATGCCTGCTGCACACAGTCTCCTCTTAACAGTTGTTGTAGAGATCACATTCACAAAAGCACCCGATTTAGGCTTAAGTGGCACCGTCGATAAGAAACAAAAAGGGTATATCCAGAACACATAATTGGTTACAAACAAAAGGTTTCTATAGGTGTGGAAGGTGTTCAAATTGTCAGACCACAAGATTTCCCAAAAGAACCACTGAAGTCAAATCCACTACCAACTCACATACACAGAATATAGAAGATTTTATCACATGTGATTCCACAGATATCATATATCTCTTACAGTGCCCATGTAATAAACAATATGTTTGGAGGACCAAGAGATCACTTAAGAAACGCATTTGGGAACACATCAATAATATCAAGAAGGGCTATCAATTGCACACAGTTTCAAAGCATTATAAAGAAGTACAGTACACAATCAGGATCCTACAACACTTATATACACAGCACTTGATAAAGTCACATTGGAGGGGGGGGTCACCACATAAAGAACATGTCACGTCTGGAATCCAGAAGGATTTTTGAATTTAATACCTTAATACCGAAAGGATTAAATGCGGAAATGGAGATTTTCGGCTTCTTATGAGAAGGACGATTAGGGACGGGTGCCCTTTGGGGACAGCCATCGCGGTCAGGCTGTTCTTACCAGCACCGCGATTGCTCTCCCTGAGAGGCCCCCGCCCCCCATACATTGGGATCCAACCATACCTGAAGTAGTTGGATATAAATAGGGTTAACAAAACAGCATAATTGATGAATAAAATTCCCAACCCAATCGACAAGACAAAAACAGACAATAAATGAATAAAAAGACAGTAAATGAAGAGACATAAAAGAATAAATGAAAATAAAAAAACAGGAATAACAAAAAATTAGGTATGGACAGAAGGCACCAATGAACAACAAATAAGTAACACACAAATCCAAGAATACTTACCTGTATATTTCCTGTGAAGGAAGAAGAAACACACTGACCTTTCTTGAGAAGCGAAGGCTATTGATGTGAACCATTACCACCTAGAAGAATTGAATAACCAAATAAATCATATAAAGAGGTAAATAAACATATACTACGCACTACTGTAATATATATACATATTTTCAGGAGATTAGTGTTGAGTTCATAAGACTAGAGATATACTCAAATGTCACTCACATTTGGAGACCATACATATCCCATAGGGGACCCTCTACACATTATATTTGTGATATTCATATATACATGAGGTTCTTCCATGTATATAACACATACATCTATAATATGCAATAATCCTCATTTATGCGCTAGAACACTCTCGAGAAGCAATATATCAATCTTATTATTATTATGAAATTTTTCTTCGATTTTATTTTCTTTATATTCGGCATGAAAACCACTAGATAAACTATATTGAGAATATTGAGACATTGCGGAATAGTTCTATTATATATAGATGATGTATATCTCCATCTCCAGACCATGTTTTCCACACAGCAGGGGAAAAGTAAAGAAACAACATCCTCCCTTGTGATTAATTAATTAATTATTCAATTACTGAACTCCTTAAAAGTACAAGACACCAGCGGGTCTCTTCACCATTGAAAAAGGGGGCAGTGTAGACCCCCGAAATGCGTCTGGTAAAGAGAGACCACGCTACTAAGGATTTCCATCAACAGACGTCTGCAAGAAACTTTGCCTAAAAAGAAACAGTGTATCAGTCTCCTTGATACAAAATAACAAAGGGAGATACAACACAGGATACATTAACCCCTTCACCCCCGGAGCTTTTTTCGGTTCTGCATTTTCGTTTTGCGCTCCCTGCCTTCAAACAGCCATAACTCTTTTATTTTTCTGTTCACATAGCTGTATGAGGGCTTGTTTTTTGCGGGACAAGTTGTACTTTCCAACGCCACCATTTATTATTGCATAGGGTGTAGTGGGAAGCGGGAAAAAAATTCCAAACCGGGTGAAATTGCAAAGAAAACGCTATTCCGCTACAGTTCTACGGGTTTCTTATTTACAGCGTTCGATGTGCATTAAAACTGATCCGTTACTTTCATTCTACTGGTCAGTACGAATCCGGCAATACCTAATATGTATAGTTTTTCCTGCGTTTTCATAGTGATAAAATAATTAGAAGTTGCCCTTTTTTTTTTTTTTTTTTTTTTCCTTGTCAAATCTTGACCCCTATAACTTTTTGGTATTTATGTGTACAGAGCTGTATGGGGGCTCATTTTTTTGCGGGACGATCTGAAGTTTTATTGATACCATTCTGGGTGTGTATGACTTTTTGATCACTTTTTATTTAATTTTTTTTAGAAAAAAAAAGCGACAAAAAACGGCAAATCGCCATTTGGACGCTTTTTTCCGCCACACAATTCGCTGTATTGGAATTTTTTTTTTTATATTTTTAAAAGTACGGGCGTTTTCGGTCACGATGATACCCATGATGTCTATATTTATTGTTATTTAGGTATTTATTTTTTACTTATACGGAAAGGGGGGTGATTTGAACTTTTACATCTTTTTATTTTTTATATATTTTTTAACTTTTTTTTTTAATTTTTTTTTACTATTAGAAAGCTCAAAATGGCTTATATATTGTGGCTTTTTTTTTTTTTCTTTATGAGCAATTCTGGGTTTTATAGACTCAGAAAGACATGAATTGCTCATTTCTTATCCTGGCCTGCCATCTAGTGGCCAGAATAAGAATTGCACTTTGAAACTGTAATCCTCACCAGCGAGGATTACAGTTTTCATATGGTGTACAGACACCCAGATTGGCCACAACGGGGTGTCTGTACACCACCCGGAAGCGAACGCTTCCGGGTTTAGCCGCAACTAGATGCCGTGATCACGTGTGATCACGGCATCTAGTCAACCCGGAAGACGCCGCCGATATAGTAGGTAGCGGCAAGTCTCTGCTGTTAGAAACAGCAGAGACTTGCGGCCATGACGCCCGCCGCACCCGGCGAGCGGCGCCATGTGCCCGCATCGCCCCAGCGCCGTACATGTACGGCGCTGGGGGTGAAGGGGTTAAATATCGGAGCGCCCATTGCCATATATCAGCGTTCATCCAAACCAAGCAGGAACCCACGTGGGACGCTGCCTGCACGCTGAAAAGCACGCGCACCCAGTTCCTCCGTGCTGCTGGATCGTACAGACAGAGGGAGAATTACCTGCACAACAGAACTGAAGATACCCATGCAACGCGTCCAGAGAGGGTAAAGTAACCCGTCTTAAGCAAGACTACATCGATAATCATATTGGGTCACCCCTATTCAGAGGGTGCATGCTTAGCATATATTAGCAGCGCGTTATACAAAAAGAGTAATATCTTGATAACTATCAACAGTAAATATTAGAGATGAGCGAGCACTAAAATGCTCGGGTGCTCGTTATTCTAGTCAAATTTTTCCCGATGCTCGGGTGCTCGTTTCGAATAACGAACCCCATTGAAGTCAATGGGAGACTCAAGCATTTTTTGCAGGGGACCAAAGCTCTGCACAGGGAAGGTTGCGTGAAAACCTGGAAACCTCAGAAAATGATGGAAACACCACTGAAATGGACAGGAAACAGCAGGGGCAGCATGCATGGATGCCTCAGAGGCTGCCTAATCGTACCATTATGACAAATTCTGGGCAACAGCCTGGTGGTGACCCTCAAGACAATTGTGCTGACCCAGACCAAGATGGGCAAGGCACATGCCCATCACATGTTAGTAAAGCACCCAACTAGGTGCAACAAAGGTCCATCACCGCCTGCGGGTGACACCACTGCCCATGCTGGCACTGCTGTCCTATCCCCCGCCCCACGACGCAGGCATAAGCCTGACACAGCGTGGTGACAGCTTGGTGACCAAGTTAGATTGAGGTAGCAGGTGAACCACCCAAAAATTTTCCATGACACAGAATGGCGGTGAACCCAGAGTGACCAAGTGAGACTGAGGTAGCAGGTGAAGCACTTAAAATTTTACCCTGACACGGAATGGCGGTGAACGTCAGACGCCGCCTGCATGAGATTAGCGATAGAGCTGCTGTCTGTCAGGGAGAGCGTTAGGGCCCCAATTTAGATGTTGGTAAGGCAGGAATCACCCACAAAGAACCCAACAGCCCTTCTAAGGACCTTTTTTTTTGGTCTCCTCCTGGCTGCTGGCTGGGACTTGTAGTGCAGCTACCGCCATCTTGGCTGCACA
>ONZH01022296.1:0-32211 GCA_900303285.1 Rhinella marina
AAATATTCTGTCGTGTGCGGTACAGTAGCCACAGTCTAGAAAATACGTTTTTTCTCTCAGTTATAAGTACTACAGTGCAGTGACAAATTCTGTCGTGTGAGGTACAGTAGCCGCAGTCCAGAAAATATGTTTTTTCTCTCAGTTATATATACTACAGTCCAGTGAATAATTGAGTGGTGTGCGGTACAGTAGCCGCAGTCTAGAAAATACCTTTTTTCTCTCAGTTATATATACTACAGTGCAGTGAAAAATTATGTTGTGTGCGGTACAGTAGCCGCAGTCTAAAGACTACGTTTTTTCTCTCACTTATATATACAACAGTGCAGTGAACAATTCTGTCGTCTGCAGTACAGTAGCCGGAGTCTAAAAAGTAAGTTTTTTTCTCTCAGTTACATATACTACAGTGCAGTGAAAAATTCTGTAGTGTGCGGTACAGTAGCAGTAGTCTAAAGAGTACGTTCTTTCTCTCAGTTATATATATTACAGTGCAGTGAAAAATTCTCTTGTGCGCGGTACAGTAGCCACAGTCTAGAAAATACGTTTTTTATCTCAGTTTTATATTCTACAGTCCAGTGAACAATTGAGTGGTGTGCGGTACAATAGCCGCAGTCTAAAGACTACGTTTTTTCTCTCAGTTATATATACTACAGTGCAGTGAAAAATGCTGTAGTGTGCGGTACAGTAGCCGGAGTCTAAAGACTACGTTATTTCTCTCAGTTATATATACTACAGTCCAGTGTACAATTATGTAGTGTGCTGCACAGTAGCCACAGTTTAAAGAGTACGTTTTTTCTCTCAGTTATATATACTACAGTGCAGTGAACAATTCTGTAGTGTGCGGTACAGTAGCCAGAGTCTAGAAAATATGTTTTTTCTCTCAGTTATATATACTACAGTGTAGTGAAAAATTCTGTCATGTGCGGTACGTTAGCTGGAGTCTATAGGCTACATTCTTTCTCTCAGTTATATATAATACAGTGCAGTGAAAAATTCAGTCGTTTGTGGTACAGTAACTGCAGTCTAAAGACTACATTTTTTCTCTCAGTTATATATACTACAGTGCAGTGAAAAATCCTGTTGTGTAAGGTACAGTAGCCATAGTCTCGAAAATACGTTTTTTTCTCTCAGTTATATATACTACAGTGCAGTGAACAATTCTGTCGTGTGCCGTACAGTAGCCGGAATCTAAAAAATACGTGTTTTCTCTCAGTTATATATACTACAGTGCAGTGAAAAATTCTGTTGTGTGTGGTACAGTAGCCGCAGTCTAAAGACTACGTTTTTTCCCTCAGTTATATATACTACAGTCCAGTGAAAAATTGATTGGTGTGCGGTACAGTAGCCGGAGTCTAAAGACTACGTTCTTTCTCTCAATTATATATACTACAGTGCAGTGAAAAATTCTGTTGTGTGCGGTTTAGTAGCCACAGTCTAAAGACTACGTTTTTTCTCTCAGTTAGAAGTACTACAGTGCAGTGACAAATTCTGTTGTGTGAGGTACAGTAGCCGCAGTCCAGAAAATATGTTTTTTATCTTAGTTATATATACTACAGTCCAGTAAATAATTGAGTGGTGTGCGGTATAGTAGCCGGAGTCTAAATACTATGTTCTTTCTCTCAGTTATATATACTACAGTGCAGTGAAAAATTCTGTTGTGTGCGGTTCAGTAGCCACAGTCTAAAGACTACGTTTTTTCTCTCAGTTATAAGTACTACAGTGCAGTGAACAATTCTGTTGTGTGTGGTACAGTAGCCAGAGTCTAGAAAATACGTTTTTTCTCTCAGTTATATATACTACAGTGCAGTGAAAAATTCTGTAGTGTGCGGTACAGTAGCCGGAGTCTAAAGACTATGTTCTTTCTCTCAGTTATATATACTACAGTGCAGTGAAAAATTCTGTTGTGTGCGGTTCAGTAGCCGTAGTCTAAAGACTACGTTTTTTCTCTCAGTTATAAGTACTACAGTGTAGTGCAGAATTCTGTCGTGTGCGGTACAGTAGCCAGAGTCTAGAAAATATGTTTTTTCTCTCAGTTATATATACTACAGTGCAGTAAAAAAAATTCTGTCGTACGCGGTACAGTAGCCGAAGTCTAAAGACTGCGTTCTTTCACTCAGTTATATATACTACAGTGCAGTGAAAAATTCTGTTGTGTGCGGTACAGTAGCCGCAGTTTAAAGACTACGTTTTTTTGTCTCAGTTATATATACTACAGTGCAGTGAAAAATTCTGTCGTGTGCGGTACAGTAGCCGCAGTCTAAAGACTACGTTTTTCTCTCACTTATATATACAACAGTGCAGTGAACAATTCTGTCGTCTGCGGTACAGTAGCCGGAGTCTAAAAAGTAAGTTTTTTTTCTCAGTTATATATACTACAGTGCAGTGAAAAATTCTGTTGTGTGCGGTACTGTAGCCGTTGTCTAAAGAGTACGTTCTTTCTCTCAGTTATATAAATTACAGTGCAGTGAAAAATTATCTTGTGTGCGGTACAGTACCCGCAGTCTAAAGACTACTTTTTTCTCTCAGTTATATATACTACACTCCCGTGAAAAACTGAGTGGTGTGCGGTACAGTAGCCGCAGTCTAGAGAATACGTTTTTTTCTCTCAGTTATATATACTAGAGTCCAGTGAAAAATTGAGTGGTGTGCGGTACAGTAGCCGGAGTATAGAGAATACATTTTTTTGACTCAGATAGTAATTCTACTGTCTACTGAATACGGTTTTGGCCTCAGATATTAATTCTACAGCTTAGTGAATATACAAAATGGTGAACCCCAGGGATAAGGGTCGAGGAGGTGGGCGTCTAAGTGATGTAGGGGGCAGAGGCCGTGGTCCTGGGCAGGGTGACACAGTACCTACTGATGAGGGAGCAGTGGAACGCCGCAGAGTTTCTCTCCCTAGCTTCATCTCGCAACTTACAGGGTCACGTGGTACACCACTATTGAAACCAAAACAGTGCGAACAGGTGATGACATGGATAACGGATAATGTGTCCAGTAATTTATCCACCACCCAGTCTTCCACGCAGTCCACCCACGCTAGCCAAGGGAGTTGACCTTTGGCTTCTCCAGCTCAACCTCCTTCCGCCCAGCCTGCCACCCCATGGAAAATATGGATTCAGATCCGGCATACTCACAGGAACTCTTTTTAGGACGCTACCCAGAGACACAAACCACTGCTCAACAGCAACCTGAGCAGTTGCTCTGTCCCGATGACCAAAATTTAGAACTTTCGAAGTCTGTGGGGATGAGAGTGTGCAAATAGTGTGTCAAGAGGTGTCGGATGATGATGAGGCACGGTTGTCAGACTGTGACGTTGTTGTCAGGGCAGTAAGTCGGAGGGGGAGCAGAGTGAGGATTCGGAGGAAGAGCTGGTGGATGATGAGGTGACTGACCCGAGCTGGGTTGGTAAGCCTAGTCAAGACAGTGCTTCTGAGGGGGAGGCAAGTGCAGCACCAGAACAGGTTGGAAGAGGCAGTGGGGTGGCCAGTGGGAGAAGCAGGTCCAGAGCAAGTAGATCAGCAACTGTTTCACGGAGTGAAGCTCCCGTGCCGAGGCCTAGATGTTTGCAAGTCTGAAGGTTCTTTAAAGAAAGTGAGGATGACCGACAGACTGTGGTGTGCAACCTGTGCCACACCAGGATCAGCAGGGGAGCAACCACTACCAGCCTAACCACTAGCAGCATGCGCAGGCATGTGAGTGCTAAACTCCCGACTCAGGGGAACCAAGGCCGTTCACCTCCTGCGGGTCACACCACTTCTCCTTCCCCTGTGACACATGCTGGCTCTGCGAGTCAACCCCCCGCCCAGGACCCAGGCACGAGCGCCGACCGCACTACACTCACCCCTTCACCTCCACATTCCTCCACACCCTCCACCAATGTGTCCCAGCGCAGCGTTCAGCTGTCTTTACATCAGACATTTGAGCGCAAGCGCAAATACAATTCCACCCACCCCCTAAATGTCCACTTATCCAAACTGCTGAGCCTGGAGATGCTGCCCTATAGGCTGGTAGAGACTTAGGCTTTCCGCAACCTGATGGCGGTGGCTGTCCCTTGGTACTTGGTCCCCAGCCGCCACTATTTTTCCCGATGTGCCGTCCCAGCCCTACACCAGCATGTGTCAGAGAACATCATCCGTGCCCTGACCAATGCGGTTACTGAGAAGGTCCACCTAACCACGGACACGTGGACAAGTGCTGGCGAGCAGGGACACTATATCTCACTGACGGCACATTGGGTTAACTTGGTGGAGGCTGGGACCGAGTCTGACCCTGGGGCCGCTCATGTACTGCCCACACCGAGGATTGCGGGGCCTACCTCGGTCACGGTTTCTCAGACTTATTATGCCTCTTCCTCCAACCCCTCCTCCTCCTCCTACTTTTAATTACCATCCGTGAGCACGGCGCCTTCAGTCGGTAGCTCTAGGCGCAGCAGCACTGCCGTGGGTAAGCGCCAACAGGCGTTGCTGAAACTACTGAGCTTAGGTGACAAGAGGCACACCGCCAAAGAGCTGTTACAGGGCATCACGGTGCAGACCGATCTTTGGCTGGCACCGCTGAACCTTAAACCAGGCATGGTTGTGTGTGACAATGGGCGTAACCTGGTGGCGGCTCTGCAACTCGGCAGACTCACACATATGCCATGCCTAGCCCACGTGTTCAATCTTGTGGTTCAGTGGTTCCTCAAGACCTACCCCAATTTGTCTGATTTGCTCACCAAGGTGCGACGCATCTGTGTGAATTTCTGCAAGTCAACCACAGATGCTGCCACTCTCAGGGCAGTGCAACGGCGCTTACAACTGCCAGCTCACTGACTGTTGTGCGACGTGCCCACGCGATGGAATTCCACGTTACACATGTTAGCCAGGGTTTACCAACACCGCAGAGTGATTGTAGACAGCCAGATGACAACTTCCACGAGAACTGGTAGTCAGGTTAGTCAGCTTCCTCAAGTCTACAATGAGGAGTGGACGTGGATGTCTGATATCTGTCAGGTGTTAAGCAACTTTGAGGAGTCAACACAGATGGTCAGTGGCGATGCCGCCATTATCAGCGTCACCATCCCACTGATTTGTCTGCTGAAAAAGTCACTGCTCAGCATGAAGTCAGAGGCTTTGCGCTTGTCAGAGGATATGGGGGAAGAAGATATGTTGCTTGATAGCCAGACCACCCTCAGGTCTGTTTCTCAGCGTGTATTGGAAGAGGAGGATGAGGAGGAAGAGGAGGAGACTGTTGACGAGACTGAAGAGGTTACCAATGCTTATTCCTTCTTATCTGTTGAGCGCGTATGGGCTGAAGAGGAGGAGTTGGAGGAGGAGGAAATGGAGAGTCAGCCTATTGAGGAGAGGGAATTCTTGCGTGTTGGGACTCACATGGCTGACTTCATATTAGGCTGCATTTCCCGTGACACTCGCGTTAGAAGCATTTTTGCCATCATTGTTTCCTGGGTGTTCATCCTCCTGGACCCCCGGTACAAGCAGAACTTTTCCACTCTCATTCCTGTAGAGGAAAGGAGCATGAGAGTGAATCAATATCAACAGGCCCTGGTGCACAAACTGAAACTATCCTTCCCATCTGACACCGCTAGTGGCAGAGGACGTAGTTCTGTAGGCCAACTAGCGGGGGAGAGGAGGGGAGCAGGCATCTTGTCAAGCACTGGCAGGGGAATACTCTCCAAGGCCTTTGCCAGCTTTATGGCACCCCAGCAAGACTATGTCACCTGTCCCCAGTCTAGGCAGAGTAGGGGGGAGCTGTTCAGAAAGATGGTGAGGGAGTACGTAGCTGACCAACATCCTGCGTGATCACTCTGCTCCATACAACTACTGGGTTGCAAAGCTGGACACGTGGCCTGTACGCCTTGGAGGTGCTGGCCTGCCCTGCCACTAGCGTGTTGTCAGAGCAGGTCTTCAGTGCAGCTGGTGGCATCATCACTGATAAGCGTACACGCCTGTCAACTGACAGCACTGACAGGCTGACGCTTATTAAAATGAATAAAGCCTGGATTTCACCTGAATTTAAATCTCAACCGGGGGAAAGCAGCTTAACATGAAGATTCTTCATGTATCCTCTCCTCTCCTCCTTCTCTTCTTACACAAACGCTGAGCCAACAGGCAATTTTTTCAAGGGCCAACTGGCGCTCTTTACAAAATGTTTAGGGAGGGCCACCTACAGGCCCTCTCTCCAATCAATTTTTTAGGAGCGTCAACTACAGACACTCAAAAACAATTTTTCAGGAGGGTCAACTACAGACACTCAAAAACAATTTTTTAGGAGAGTCAACTTCAAACACTCTAAAACAATTTTTTGGGAGGCTCACCTACAGCCATTTGACTGCAATCTCAGTCTGACCAAGGCATAGGTGGTGTCACCGCCATGCTGTGTCAGGGTAAATTTTTTTGTGGATCACCTGCTACCTCAGTCTAACTAGGTCACTCTGGGTTCACCGCCATGCTGTGACAGGGAAAATGTTATGTGGTTCACCTACTACCTCAGTCTAACTTGGTCACTCTGGGTTCACCGCCATGCTGTGTCAGGGTAAAATTTTATGTGGTTCACCTGCTACCTCAGTCTAACTTGGTCACTCTGCGCTCACCGCCATGCTGTGTCAGGGTAAATTTTTGGGTGGTTTACCTGCTACCTCAGTCTCACTTGGTCACTCTGGGTTCACCGCCATGCTGTGTCAGGGTAAATTTTTGGGTGGTTCACCTGCTACCTTAGTCTCACTTGGTCACTCTGTTGTCACCGCCATGCTGTGTCAGGGTAAAATTTTATGTGCTTCACCTGCTACCTCAGTCTAACTTGGTCACTCTGGGTCTCACCACCATGCTGTGTCAGGGTAAATTTTTGGTTGTTTCACCTGCTACCTCAGTCTCACTTGGTCACTCTGTTGTCACCGCCATGCTGTGTCAGGGTAAAATATTATGTGGTTCACCTGCTACCTCAGTCTAACTTAGTCACTCAGGGTTCACCGCCATGCTGTGGCAGGGTAAATTTTTGGGTGTTTCACCTGCTACCTTAGTCTCACTTGGTCATTCTGTTGTCACCGCCATGCTGTGTCAGGGTAAAATTTTATGTGCTTCACCTGCTACCTCAGTCTAACTTGGTCACTCTTGGTTCACCGCCATGCTGTGTCAGGGTAAAATTTTATGTGGTTTACCTGCTACCTCAGTCTCACTTGGTCACTCTGTTGTCACCACCATGTTGTGTCAGGGTAAAATTGTGGGTGGTTTACCTGCTACCTCAGTCTAACTTGGTCACTCTGGGTTCACCGCCATGCTGTGTCAGGGTAAAATTTTGGGTTGTTCACCTGCTACCTCAGTCTAACTTGGTCACTCTGTTGTCACCGCCATGCTGTGTAAGGGTAAATTTTTGGGTGGTTTGCCTGCTACCTCAGTCTAACTTGGTCACTCTGTTGTCACCGCCATATTGTGTCAGGGTAAAATTTTGGGTGGCTCACCTGCTACCTCATCTAACTTGGTCACTTGTTGGTGTCATCACCATGCTGTGTCAGGCTTATGCCTGCGTCTAGGGGCGGAGGAAAGGACAGCAGTACCAGCATGGGCAGTGGTGTCACCCGCAGGTGGTGATGGACCTTCGTTGCACCTAGTTGGGTGCTTTACTAACATGTGATGGGCATGTGCCTTGCCCATCTTGGTCTGGGTCAGCACAATTGTCTTGAGGGTCACCACCAGGCTGTTGCCCAGAATTTGGCATAATGGTACGATTAGGCAGCCTCAGAGGCATCCATGCTGCTGCCCCTGCTGTTTCCTGTCCTTTCCGTGGTTTTTCCATCATTTTCTGAGGTTTCCAGGTTTTCACACAACCTTCCCTGTGCAGAGCTTTGGTCCCCTGCAAAAAATGCTCGAGTCTCCCATTGACTTCAATGGGGATCGTTATTCGAAACGAGCATCTGAGCATCCGGAAAAATTTGACTCGAATAACGAGCACCCGAGCATTTTAGTGCTCGCTCATCTCTAGTCCTTATCTGAGAACAGCATATAACACCATTCTGTCTTCAGATTGTGACCTGGAAGCATGTGTTATGGCTGTGTCTGGCAAAAAACAATTGCAGGCGCAAGCCACTAATTTAGTGTGATAGGGACACTATAAGGACAGTATACTGTATAGAGTGAGAGAATAAGGAGATATAATACTGGCATTTTTTAAGAACTTTGATCAGAGAAATCATGTATAGAGTGAAGGACAGAGTTGTGTGTTTAATATAGCTGCTGGCAATCTGCCCATAGTTCTGCCCATGACAAAATTCTGCAAGGAGAAACTCATTTTTTCTGTATATAACCATCCAGCTGAAAAAATCCTCAAGTTTCAATAACAATCTTCTGCATTTTTATACCCATGTTATTAAACACAATGCATAGTGCTGCAAGTTAACAGATTGTTATAACAAAAGTATTTTACAACAAAAACACCATTATTATAACTGTGTTATTAAACGCAATGCATATTGATGCAAGGTAACAGGTAGTTATAGCAAAATAATTTTATGGCAAAATGTTATTATTATAGTTGTGTTAGTAAACTTGTTGTATATTGATGCAAGAACATGGGTAGTTACAGCAAAATCAATACTACAATAATGCCATTTTATGCCCATATTAAATGCATTGCATATTGCTGCAAGATAATGGGTAGTTATAGCAAAAGCAATACTGCAATAATGCCATTTTTGTACGCATGTTATTGAACACATTTGATTATGAATGCAAAAAATATGTTGTATTACTGAATCAAACCATGTAGTTCAAAGATATTTCAATGCAAAAATCCCATTCTTATGTGTGTGTTATTAAATGCATAGTACAATGACATTTTACTGAAAATATTGCATTGTTATATCCATTGTTATTACTGCATCAGACCTTGTCATTCAAAGACATTTTACTTCAAAATTTTCATTTTTGTATCAGTGTTAGTGAACGCATTACTGCATCAAACCATGTAGTTCAAACACATTTTACTGCAAAATCTGCATTATTACCAGAGTAAAATGTCAATACCAGTGTGCAATGTGTTTATAGAAGGGGAGCGACATTTTATTGCCATTTAATTACAGGAAAAAAATACTTGCAATTTCACTAGTACTGTTTAATAATCTGTGTACCAAACCTGTGACTTTTCATTTATAGACCTTATAAACTGTCTGGAAAACAAAAGAGGGAATTACTTTGGGAGGGAGCTGCGATTCTGCCACTCCCCATCATTGTACCCCTCAGATGAAGTTCAGATCAAATTCCACTTCTTTGGATTTTATTCGCTCAACTCTAGTTGTAGAAATAGGCTACATTATTATTGAGGACAAAAAAGAATGACTGAATGGCTTACTCCTCATCTAAGTTATATCAAGATGATGTGGATGTCACTTATGAGTCTGACACCATACTTTGGAGCCAGAAGTCAAAACAAAACATGTTTGTCATGGCCCACTGATTCAATGTTTTTCATGGCCATGTTGAGGTAGCACTGCAGCAACAAGGCCAGGTCCTATTGAAACCTCCACATTTGTGGCGGTCTGATTCCCATACCAGGTGTTTATCTGCATCATCTACATTGTCCTTTATGGACATCTTCCCTTCTCTAATGGAAGCAAGGCAGAGGGTTTCTCCCACTTCCCCTCCTTTCATATGTGTAAAGTGAATCGTTGCAATGTGGTGTTAGAGCTGGTCGGCCTGTGCAAGAGTAGCCACACAGCCAATTAGCTGCTAAAGTGCATCAAGCAAACATCCTGCGGGTTGTCTCCCTGCTAAGGCTACTTTCACACTAGCCTCAGTACGGATCCGGCGGGTGAAGGGACCCGCCGGATCCGTACTGAATAATACAACCTTGTGGATCCGTAATTCCGGATCCGGTTATATTATCTTTAGCATCTTTTAAACAGATCCGGAATAACCTCTATTGAAAGTCAATGGAGGACGGATCCGTTTACAAGTGTGTCCACACCAAACAGATCCGTCCCCATTGACTTGCATTGGGGGTCATTCCGGATCCGTTTAGGTGCTGATAACTAGTACGGAGAGCAAACCACAGCATGTTGCGGTTTGCTCTCCGGTCTGAAGACTGAACGGAATGTTTTCAGGAGCATTCAGTTGTCTTCAGTTCAGTTTTGTCCCCTTTGACAATGAATGGGGACAAAACTGAAGCGTTTTACTCCGGTATTGAGCCCCTATGATGGAGCTCAATACCGGAATTCCAAAACGCTAGTGTGAAAGTAGCCTAACTCGGCTGGAACATTGTGGCTGCACTTCATTTGGGAGAAATAATGCATGCTCTCTGCATGGCGCACATGATAAATTTAGTAATGCAATGCTTTTTAATAAAGTACACTGGCTTGTGGGTGGTGCAGGCCTCGTCCAGTAGACTTCGTATTTCAGTTATTCTTGTGTGAGAAGGAGCATCCTCCAGGACTTGCAGCAACAGAATGGATTGCCATTGCACCGCTTGATCCGCAATGTTCCATCTCTCTGGAATTCCACCTTGCATATGCTAGAGCGTCTGTATGAGCAGCATATAGTAATGAATGATTTCGTCATGCACCAGGCTGATGATGATGACGACAGTGCTGGCCATGATGACCAATCATCTCGGCAGGGGCAGAGATGATTTGCCCAGAGAGAACTGGGCCTTTGGGCACACTGGCGAAAATATCAAGCTGTACACATTTACATCTGTTGATTACTGGATAGCCATGCTTTTAGACCCTCGCTGTCAAAGCAAAATGGGGGAATGTTTTCCTCTCGCTGAAAGGGAGTCCAAATTGCTTTATTACCAGGATACACTGTGTACACAGCTTGCCGCAGCTTTTGGATAGAAGATAACTGTTGCCTGCATGTTTGAATAAGAGTCCTTTCTCAGGAGCAGTAGAAGCCAGTTCAGTATCATCAACATAATGGAACATTTTTTCTATTTAGGCCCCATTCACACGACCGTTTATTTGCGGGCCCGCATTACTGCAGACCCGCAAATATACGGGGGCCGTCCGGCGTGTGTTCCGCAGCGCTCGGAACACACGCCGTGCGGCCCCATTGAAAATGCCTATACTTGTCCGTGCACACGGACAAGTATAGGACATGCTTCAGCGGCTCCTGGCCCCATAGAGGTGAATGAGGCCGCATCTATTCCCGCATTTTTGCGGATAGATACGGCCCCATTCATACGGTCGTGTGAATGGGGCCTTACTGTGTCAGGCTGATGCAAATCAGCAAATGGAGAAACACCATCTGAACACCTTGATTCAGTCCTACCTGGACTCCGGCCATTCCCTGGCACGAACCCTGTTCCCTGTTCTCCTGGTAGGCAGACTAATACAGTGCCTGGAATTGGTTCAGTATGGTCTCTGTGTACTGTCCTGTCCAGCATCCAGTGTCGTCTCAGAGAAAGTTTTCAGCGACAGGGAGCATTGTGACACTCAAATGGATAAAGCTGTCCCCTGCCAGTGCACAAAACATCACTTTTGTCAAAATGAATGAGGCATGGATTTGTGAGCATTTTCACACCTCTGACTCAGGCTTATGAATAGATCTGTCATTGCTGATCTGCCCCATCATGTCACTGCTGCTGTCTGCCTGACTACCATAATGTTCTATACATACCATATAGCTGCTGCTGCTGCTATCACACCATAGCCACTGTCTGCCTGGCTACCATCATGTGTTCTACCATTTGGCTTCTGCTGCTCCCATAATAACACTGTCACTTTCTGCCTGCCTACCATCATGTTCCGTACTACATCACATTCAGGCTCAAGAGTTTGTTCCCCTATGTCCTTAAAGAGGCTCTGTCACTAGGTTTTAACCTATGTATTTAAATACATAGGTTAAAACCCCTTGACTTCTACAGTTAAAACATACCTTTATTGCAGAGTACAGCGCAGCGGTTGTGCTGAAAAAAGAACTTTAATCTTTATGTTAATGAGCCTTCGGAGCACCGGGGGGCGGGCTCTTTCTTCCTGAGCACCGCTTCTTCACCGCCCCCCGGGTCCCGAGGCTCTCTCCGATGCCAACGTCCACGCCCCTCTGAAACTTGATTGACAGCGCTAGGCCGTTTGGCCTAGCGCTGAAATCCCGCCGGCGCATGCGCAGAAGCGCTTGCAGTGCCGAACACCGCAAGCGCTTCCATCCTTGTGCGCACGCGCCGTCACTTCCGGGTTCAGCGAAGTGACGGCGCGTGCGCACAAGGATGGAAGCGCTTGCGGTGTTCGGCACTGCAAGCGCTTCTGCGCATGCGCCGGCGGGATTTCAGCGCTAGGCCAAACGGCCTAGCGCTGTCAATCAAGTTTCAGAGGGGCGTGGACGTTGGCATCGGAGAGAGCCTCGGGACCCGGGGGGCGGTGAAGAAGCGGTGCTCAGGAAGAAAGAGCCCGCCCCCCGGTGCTCCGAAGGCTCATTAACATAAAGATTAAAGTTCTTTTTTCAGCACAACCGCTGCGCTGTACTCTGCAATAAAGGTATGTTTTAACTGTAGAAGTCAAGGGGTTTTAACCTATGTATTTAAATACATAGGTTAAAACCTAGTGACAGAGCCTCTTTAAGCTCACCATGCCCCCACCCCATCCTCAGTCCATTCACATACCTTTCTGTGGCAATCCTGAGAAGAAGCATAGCAGCAGGAGCAGCGAGGCAGCAGACAGCGTAGCAGAGTGCTACACTCTGCTATTATTCCTCTGTGCAGGCTGAGGCAGGAAATTTGAAGGGTGGGCCTATCAGATGCATTGTGTGTGATGCATCTGAAGGGTTTTTTCATTAAGGTACAGTGCAGCGCCGGGGCATATAACAAATGGCGACAAGACTGAAAACTCTTGCCATCATTTGGTAACAGTTGGCATGCCAGCAAAATGCGGACTGCATGCCACCTCTGGCATGTGTGCCATAGGTTGCTGACCTCTGGGCTAAACTATGTGATATATTTTCTAAGATTTCTTTTCTGCAATATTATTTATAAATGAAAAACATTAATTGTGTCAAATATGAAATACAATGTGATATATGTGAAGGGAAAAATGCTTCTTAACATATATCTGGTTATCTCATAACTCTCAAATTGAACAATTTATTTTGTCTTATATTATTCGATTTTCGGCAAAGCCTGTCTCTTCATCTCCCTCTTTTATTACAGTATGTCTCGCTATCTGTTATTATCTTACATTATCTACGACAAGAACTAAGCTGGAATACTCATAAGATTTTCCATTTACATAGAGCAGACTGCTGTGAAGACCTGTTGTTTTGTAAGGACCCTAAACAATACAAAATTCTTTCCAAGTTTTCATTTCAGTGGTGTGGGTATAGATATCAGTTAAATCCATGATTTGAAAAAATGGTCTTTTTATGACCACAGGGAGTTCTTTTAGAAATCTGATCACAATGAACATTTTTCTACCTCTTTAATATAGCTGACAGAATGCATTCTTGTGTTCTACCAGTAGAAGAAAAAAAAATAATACCTTGAGCACATACTGTAGCAGAAGCTCCTAACTTTCTCCTAGAGTTAATGACACATAAAAGTAGCATGTGTGAATATGTACAGTAAATTACATAATTTAAAACAGCAGGAGTAGAAGTGCTAAAAGTTCCAAATTGTAACAATTTCAATATTAGCCAAGAGTCCCTTTTGATTTGATATAATGCTAATGGTGGTTATTACAAAGATTTCTTCGAGCTTTGGACAGGACCTTCGGGTAACACAAAAAGGATGAAAACACGTAAGGCTGAAATATATTTTTTTTCATGGGGAAGGAGGTGAAGGAACAAATCCATAAATGTTGGATTAGCTTGATAAATACTGTGACCTTTCCATCAAAATGGCTGATGTCATTTATGAAAAAAGAACCGGAGAGAGACAGAGAAACATAATGCTTTTTTTGGTTTCTTTAGAGCAATTATGCTAACTAGTATCACACTGAGAGTGGATTAGGTTTGATGGACAATCAAAGACAATACTTGCTTCATGGTAAAAGGTGTGCAGAGATATAGGCACTAGAGCTATAGAGTTATTAGGCTTACCTGCAGGAGGTCGATATGACTTGTGAGTTGCAAGTTAGTCTAAGATGCTGAAGTATAGGAAATGCTTAGTCACTATTATAAGGTATTCAATGCCATGCTATAACACATTGACTCTTAAGCAAAACCCGTAATGCAAATATTCATGTGACAGGTTCTACTTAGTGTTTGTCATTCAGTGTGTAGCAGCCATGACACCTGGCTGAGTAAAAATCCCAGTGGGAGGCTTGCACTTGGCCAACCAGCAGGATATGGGCACCTGCAGTATTTCAAAAGGCAAAACTAAAGATTAAATTGGCAGAAAGGACTGACAGAATAAGTCCTTCTATAAACTGAATTTCCGATTCTTTCAAACAAGAGAATCAAATTAGAAGGTAAAATCAATGGATAGTGTATTGTACACCATTACCGATATTACAGAAATTCCATGGAATTCTGTAAAGAGTAAATTAAATAAAATGATCAAGTAAAACAAGCTCTTTAAAAAGCACAATAGGGTTCATTAATTTTTACTTAGCCTGACCAGATTACTCAATGTTTTAACAAAAAAATTCTTTCATGATCAAATTTATTAGAAAAGAGTCTTTTTCAAATAAAATACATATTTTTATGAAATTTACTAGCCAAGTGGAAATATGCTTAGGACAAAGAGGATGAGAGGTCAATATTGAGGCGCTGAAAGTAGTCGGGGAAAAAAAAACATTTGGAGGCTAATATATGAGCAGTGACAAACATTTTGAATTCCATCAGAAGATTACTTTTTACTGTTTCTTCTTTTTTTAACAATTTTATTTTTTATCTAATACTTTCTGGTAATATACTTTAATGCTTGATATCAATATTATAAGTAAGACTAATTTTTCATGAGTGATTTTGATTTTTTGTCCAGATTTGATATGTTTAGCGGGACTCATAGCATCCAGACTGATGGGTATGTGTATCTGAGCGTCATTTTTAACACATCATCTATGTGTTCAGGGAAAAACGCAGCATGCTCTATGTTGTGTGTTTTTCACACAGCCCTTGCTCTGCAGAAAAGAATGGGGCTTGCGTGAAAAATGGAAGGCATCCAGATGCAATGTGTTTTTCACTGATGATTGTTAGGAGATGTATATTGTTATTGCTCAGTTTTTCTTCACGCGTGTGAAAAATGCATTAAGTACGGATTGAAAAAACAATTCACTGATCACAATCTCAGTGAGGATACTGTCACTAGCCACCCCTACCAGGAAATGTTAAGGAATTATAGATCTGCCCAACGGAGTCTATCAGCATAATGGTGCTTCTCCTCATTTCCAGTGGGATGTTCGCCGATACCTGAATAAAACCCTACTGGAACATTGGATTGGTCACACTGGAATAAATGATTGCCCAATTTTGCTCTGGCCTCAACAATCACCAGATGTAACACCCTGTGAGTTCTTTCTGTGAAGCTATATCAAGAACTCAGTGTGTCTACCCCCCCAACCACAGGATCTGAAAGGCCTAAGATGATGCATCCCTGAAAAAGTGGACTTCATATCCAAGAATATGCTGACACATATCTGGACAGAACTGGACTACAGCTTATACATCTTCTATTTCACCAATGAAGCTCACATCGAATATAGATCAGTCTTGGGCCACGTGTGGCCCACCATGTCATTCTATGTGGCCCCTAACCATCTACACACAAAAAAATCCTGTTTACACATGTGTAGTTTCTAAGTCTAAGGGGAAAATAAGTAGCACACAACTCAGGAGAAGAGACACTCAAGCACTAACTAGTGTATCCATATTTAGGATATAGCAGGAGATTGGAGTCCATGACCCCATTTTTGACACTTCAAAAAGCAGTATATGAGCTGATATGGACATTTATGCGTGTCTCCCTCCATTGTAGTTTATAGATTTTGTGAAATGCTAACCAATCAGAACACCTATAATCTATGATTATTACAGCAGACACCCGTGGCTAATGTCCGCAATCAGCGGTTTTGCCGACTGTGAACATTTTACCCACCAGATGCCATGGTCAAAACCTAGAATCATGCATTTCCAGGGCAAGAGTTCTTTCGCCTGGTGGAGATTGGGTAAAGTATTCTATGCTTGTAATGAGCCTGAGCCTGTACAGGTCAGGCCAGCAGGTGCCAGCACTGAATTGTAATATACATATTTCTATATAGAATAATGGAGCACATTCCATTATTCTATACAAATTGCAATCTGATGATTTCAATTTGAAGTCCATTGAGAACATTAAAAAAGGTAAAAAAAAATTAAAATTAGAATCGCCTCTTTCCCCAAAATCAAAATAAACAATTAAACAATAAACATATAACATCATGGGCATCGCCACGTACAAAACCCCCTGCACTATTAAAATATAAAAAAAGCTTATCCCGTATAGTGAATGGTTTAACAGAGAAGAAAAAAAAATCAAAGTGGCCAATCCGCCCTTTGTTCATCACTTTACTTCCCAAAAAAATTGAATAAAAAGTAATCAAAAAGTCATACACTCCCACAAATGCCAAAACTATAGACCGTCCAGCCGTCACACATCTCCATAGACAGCATTAAAACGCAAGAAAAACTATATAAGTGTAGTATCGTTGTAATCTTACTGACTTTGAGAATGAAAAGCACAATTGAGTTTTGCCGCACAGTGAACGCTGTAAAAACAAAACCCATAAAACTGTTGCAGAATTCCTTTTTTTTTTTCAATTCCACCCCACTTGGAATTTTTTTCTTCCCTCTATATTGTATGCCACATTAAATGGTGGCATTAGAAAGTACAATTTATCCCACAAAAAAATCAAGCCCTCATACGGCTATGTGAACAGAAAAATAAAAAAATGATGGCCCCGGGAAGCAGGGAGCGAAAAACAAAAAAGGAAACTTGCTGCATCAGGAAGGGGTTAATGTCTAGTCTCCTACTCTCTGGAGTGTTTAATGGGGGAGATGGAGACACCCATCATCCTAATAGCTGGGTTCTCTTATAAGGACATATCAGACATTTAAGATATGTACTTGTGATATGCTATAAAAATATCAATTTGTAATATTCCTTTAAAAGGGTTTTCTGGGATTTTAATATTGATGAACTATCCTCAGGATAAGTCATCAATGTTAGAGCAGGTCCAACACCCAGCACCTGAGCCAATCAGCTGTTTGAAGAGAAGGCTGCACATCATGCCAGCACAGCCTTTCCTTCATTGTTTACCTGCTTGCCGTCAACATCGCAATGGTGAGCAGGTGTAATTACAAGAAGCTATCCCATTCACTTCTATGGGATGGCCCGTTCCTATACACTTGAACAGACAGAGCCATCCCATAGAAGTGAATGGGACGGCTTCTTGTAATTACACCTTCTCACTGCTGTAATGTCGACGGTGAGCAGGTAAGCAATGATGGGAAGGCAGCACTGGCAATGTGGTTCTGTTGGATTTTTTTGTCACAAGTTGCAAGCAACTTTACCATCATAGACCACAATGGAAGTAGTGTGAGACTCTGATTTCCCTGTGACCTTTCTGGGATTTGGCTGCTATCATTTAACAGCTAAATTGATTCCATAATATAGTGACTTTTCTCAGGCTCGTGGTTGTGTAATACATGTCGCCATGTAGTCCCAGCTTTATTTATGGCCCTTCAGAGGGGTTCAGTAAGACAATGTGGTCTTCAAACAAGAAAAGGTTTTGCGCCCCTGGTATTGTTAAAACTTGGACAGAAAGTGAGTCATTTCATGGTGATAAATTTGTGTTATGTTCTCTCAGTTATGAATACTGAGGCTATAATTTTGCAACATTTCTTTTGAACCATCCGGTATTACACAAGAGCCCTATTTATCACACAAGAATATCATTCTTAAAGGGGTTTTCAGAGACTTAACTATTGATGACCTACAGTATCCCTAGCATATATAGTATCACCATCATCAGACTGGTGGGGTCCGAGTCATGGCACCCACATTGATTATTTGATAGAAGGCACTGAAGTGCACTGGAACTAGCACAGCTTTGATTATGTAGTGGCCAGGAAATGTACATCAAGGTCAGTACTAGTCACATTAATCTATTAATGATTTTGACAGGAATACCAATTTAATATGAATAACTCAGAGAAATCCTATAAGTACATTGATGCATGAGCAAAATTATTTTTATGTACCACTATCAGTAAAGAAAAACACCAGCAAAAACTCTTTGATAACATAGTTATTAGAAGGGAGGATGAGTTACTATATATTTTAGTATTTTGATATCCTTAAAGGGGTTTGGGGGGTTTTCTGAGAGTTTTTCTTATTGATCTATCATCAGTATCTGATCGGTCGGGGTACAACACCTGGGACTCCCAGCGATCAGCTGTTTGAGAAGGGACCGGCACTCACAGTAGTACTTTGGAGTTCTCATGCTTTGCTTAGGCCATCTGACATCACATTCATCGGTCACATGACCAAGGCACAGCTTAGCCCCAACGAAGTAATTGGGCTGAGAGGCAATACTAAGACCTGAGATACCAGAGGCACAACTGTGAGTTATAGTGCCTTCTCAGCAGCTGATCAGATACTGATGACCAAACCAGAAGGTAATATTCAATTCACAATAGATGGCAGCATATCCTTGTGAGATCCTTGTTTTATTCAAAATAGGTCCATAAAAAATGTACAAAAAGGGCCAAAGAAAGTGCCAGTTCAACGTTTCGACTACATCATAGTCTTTTTCAAGCTACTATGATGTAGTCGAAACGTTGCACTGGCACTTTCTTTGGCCTATTTTGTACATTTTTTATAGACTCATTTTAAATAAAACAAGGATCTCAAAAGGATATGCTGCCATCTATTGTGAATTGAATACTGTCTAAAGGACCTATTGGATCGGTGGTCCTGGATGGGCTGTTGCATTCCTGGAGGAGTCTGATTGGTATTTTGGTGCTGCTCTCAACTTGTATTGGCTAACCAGAAGGTAAGTCGGCAGTAAATATAAATCCTGGAAAACCCCTTTACTCACCAAATTATGATTCTTTAGAACAAGGTCTGCTAACTATTGTAGCTTGAATTATGGTTTTGACAGTGTTACCAGGTTCTATAAATGATCTGACATGCCTGGTCCTGCTAGTGCATAATAGTATGTAGAGGGGCCGAGAATCACACTCAAAAGCCACTAGTTGGGCAACACTGCTTTAGTAGAATTTCTAAGTAATAATAAGAATACTGAGACTCTTATTCTGCATTTCACATTTCCATATAAAGTTTGAAAATCAAAGTTGTAATATAATTGGTGGCTGTTGGCAACATTTTTCATAGTAATTTTCTTTATGTATGAGGCCCATTATGAATATTAATTCACCCATGTGAATGCAATCAGAAGGCAGAAGATGTAAAAACTAATAAGGTTAGACATCACATTTAATAATTATCTATTCAGTGTTTGCTTCATTGATTCTCTATTCAACAATAATAGCTTTATTTTTCTATATTGTTTGGAGTCTCTATAGCACAGAAAACTGGTATGTTTTTTTTTTTTTATCTTTTAAATAACAAGACTATTTTCCCAAGAATTCAATTGCAAGGAATTTCTCTATGTTGCATTCAGGTTGATGGTTTAGTTTTCAGACTAGAAAATTAGCATCAATTCTCTTGAGACAATGAGAAAAGAGATATTGTATGGCATATAATAAAGTTTGCAAATGCAATTCAACACTACTTTACAGAGAATTCTTAAGGCAAAGGTGAGTCAGAGGGCAGAAGAGGAAGATTAAATCCAGTTTCACTGAACATCTGTATAAATAGATAATTGGTGGGCTGATCAAAGCGCAGAGGGCTTCTACATCACAGACCTACTAAGACACATTTCATCTGTCTTGGTTACATATCCGTGCACATTTACATCAACTGACACAAAAATAGATAGCCGTTCATTTTATGAATGTCTTTATTGCCCTTATTTTGTTTTTTACAGGTTTCATATAAATCAGTTGAGTAAACTAAAATAATCAAACTGGAGAAAACTTTTTAAGGGCAGCATATTATACAGTATGTATAAAAATGTGGATCAGTTTTTTTAGGGACAGTTCAGTATGTCCACAAAAAAAGGAATGTATGGTTCAGTGGTTTTGTATGTCTTCTGTTTTTCGTGGATCCGGTGACTTTTTATTTTATTTTTTAGAATAAAGACATGATTAAAAAAAAAGTTGACTGGTATAATTTTTGGTCACAGGATCACATAAGTGCCATTTTCTCTGGCTTTGGGAACACTGGGAGCTTTATGAGAGACTTGTGCTAGGTTGGCATCTGTTTCGCACGTAATTTCTTAGCGTTTGTCATGTCTAATATGAGTGAGGTGCTCCTGTGCCATCTCCTTTCTCGGAGATTCGAACGACAGTCATCCATGCTGTCCGAAGAACCGGGGAGGTGGCGAAGGCAATGGGTTCATCCAATTTTGTCCCAGTGGTTCAGGACGGGCCACTTTCATGCTTTATACACTGACTTGCGTCAGCACCCTGACATATTTCAGAGTTACAGCCGTATGTCTGTGTTCACATTTGATAACTTGCTTGTGTCTTCACTTAAGTTATACGTAGAAAATAGACAGCACTCCAATTTGCAATTTGAAGAAGAGTGTTTTAATTCTCAGCCGAACATTATGCACAGACAATGGTGCAGTGGCAACGTTTCAGGCGTATAATGCCCTTCATCAGGCTATTGTGCATAAAGAAAAATAACAATAAATACTTAATACTAACTAAATCAATGAAGGGTGCTCAAATGTACATAGTCATAGTATGGTGAATATCATATCAATTAGATTACATACTATAAAGGCTGCCAATGAATATAATGACATGAAAGAGGTTTATAAGTCGCATCAATTTCCCCAGATTGGGGCAACCCTATTATGTGTTTTTGGAACCGAGGACCAGTGAGTGGGCACCATAATCTAAGATGTCATGGTGATAACCCCAGTTCAAGAAATCAAAAATAGGCTGAAAAGGGTGTCACATATAGACAGTGGCATACATAGTAAGCAGGCATATTTAGTATTTGTACATATGCATAGATAAACGAATAAGGACCATAGATCGGGCGAAAGAGAACAAGGAGTTGTTGATATATATAAAAGTAATCGCTTACCCGGCGCTTCAGTGCGCGATTTGGCGCCACCGTTGCCCTATATAAACACTACTTATACCTTCCCAACAGTATGGCCGACACCCACACATGCTGCCACCATATCTACTGGGTAAGCGATTACTTTTATATATACCAACCCATCTGGATGCACTTTCTGCAAATATGACATACAAGTTTTGCCTATCTGGATGCACTTTCTGCAAAAATGACACCAGCCTACACACCATATTGTCCTCCCAACACTCAATTCAGTTTCGGGTCAAATACTCGAAAATATGTGAATCAATCATATCTTGAGTCGAAACAGGATGAGGCTGTGGATGACTCCTTGGTGACCGTCTAGGAAGTGCACTTCCAATTTCTCTCAGAATAGGTGGTGTTAATGGTATTGGTGGTGTTGCAGGTATAAGTGGTGGCAATGGAGATGATCCTCACAACATTCTTGCCTGTAGGCCTTTCTGTCACAGTGGATTGTCAGCTGTACTTTGGTTCGATGACTGCCTCTGGTTCAGTGAGTAAGCAGTCTATAGTCCTATGAAATTGTAAATAATTAAAGGTTTAAATTAAACATTTCTGATTTAATTTAAAATTAGCCCTGTTGGTCACTTGACAGTGGCCAAACTGGTAGATGGTTCATGCTAAGGAACAGGCCGTTGGTTCAAAAATACCATGTTCTGATTGTAGTCCATCAAACCTACTTAATAAATGGTTTCTGGCAGAGATGTGGATGCAACACTGCAAATGCTTTGTTAAGTGCATATTATACAACTGCTAAAATCAGTTTTTTGTTTAAAGCCACTTCTCTGCATATTTGCTTGGTTTCTGTAGGATCTCCACCTGCATCTGTTATATGTAATTGTATTGGACAGACAACAGGCAAGAACCAATCCTTTATATCTATCTAAAGGAGGTATGTATGGAAGTAGCTTGAAATTAGGGTTAAACATTTTTTACATAAATTTTTTAATACATTTCTTTCACATATTATCAAAACTCAACTTGCGGACACAATTCAAGAACCCGGTTGAGAAACTGTAAGTGACAAGTGTAGAGGTAAGGCTTTTTGGTTCTTCCTCCACTGCTGCCTTTCCCCTTCTGAAATATTTTTTCATGGAAATGCTGATCGTGGAAAGAGTGCCATCGGGTCTTCACAGTTTGCACTGCAGAATGGATTTAATTAAGTAAATTTTGAAAACTAACATCATTGTAAAGATCCAAAAGATAATGAGAAAAAACGAGAACATGCATCCACAGTGCACATGATATTACTGGAGAAAGCTCCCATCGCTAACTACTTGCTATGTACATTTTTGGGTCTAAAATATCACATACTATATTTTTTTCTTTGCTTTGACCCAACATTCTCCCACTCACTGGACATAAGTTCATGAGTGACCTTTCTCCTATGACCGATCCTTTCAGATTCAGTCATGGTAGAGGTCACTGCATGAATCCAAGATCTCTGGTCTGGCTTGTATTAAAATGATCATTTTGTCTATAGCAAATGAGGCCATGAGGGTACCATGCAGTTGAAAACTCAAATGCCCAGAATTCTAGCTACTCTAGACAGTTTTAATTACTAAAAAGTTATATTTTAGGGGGCAGGCTATACATTTTTGCAGATATGGATCCACAAAAAATGGAATGCATACGGAATGTGTTCCGTATGTATTCCATTTTTTTGCGGATACATAAAATTGAATCGGGCGACGGAGCTGATTTTTTTTTTTTTTACTGACAAACATAGGACATGTTCTTTTTTTATGCAGTGCCTTGGAACGGAACAATGGTTGTGGACAGCACACCGTGTGCTATCCACATCTTTTGCGATTCCTTTGAAATCAATGGGTCCACACACATTCCTCAAAAATGCAGAACAGGTGCGGAACCAAACATACGGCCATCTGAATGAGCCTTTAGAGCCCAGTATGAATGGGTCTGGACCCGTTCCCGTAATTTTGCGGAATGGGTGCGGGCCAATTCATTTCAATGGAGCCACAAAAGATGCAGACTGCATCCGTAGTTCCGTTCCGCGGCCCCGCAAAAAAAAAAAATCGTCCGCAATTGTGGACAAGAACAGGCATTTTCTATGACAGTGCCGGCCACGTGCGGTCCGCAAGTTGCAGAACACACACAGGCTGGCATCTGTGTTTTGTTCTGTGCGGATCCGGAAAACACTACGGTCGTCTGAATTAGTCTGTTGTATTCTTTCTTCTGATTAACTAAACAAACCCCACAATATATGTAATAACTATATTTTCTGTGCTCATTACAAATGTCATTCTTATATCATATTTAAAGGGGTTCTGCAGTTGTTTAAAACTGATGATCTATCCTCTGGATAGATCATCAGCATCTGATCGGTGGGGTCGGCGGTCCGACACCCGGGACCCCTGCCGATCAGCTGTTTGAGAAGGCAGCGGTGCTGCAGGAGTGCCGCGGCCTTCTCTGTATTTTCCTCAGGCCCAGTGACGTCACGACTAGTATCACTGGCAAGGGCGGGGCTAAGCTCTGTTCACATGAATGGAGCTTAGTCGCACCCAGGCCAGTGATAGTAGTCGTGACATCACTGGGCCTGAGGAAAACACAGAGAAGGCCGCGGCGTTCCTGCAACGCCGCTGCCTTCTCAAACAGCTAATCGGCAGGGGTTCCGGGTGTCAAACACCGCTGATCAGATGCTGATGATCTATCCACAGGATAGATCATCAGTTTTAAACAACTGCACAACCCCTTTAATAGTCCAACATATTTTAAAGACAGATCAACTTTAATTGAGTTGTCTGGCTGTTTCCATAATTTCATGGATGGCAAGCTTGTAAGAGTGCTGAAAAGCTCTAACCTTCTCTAATTAGACAAATGCATTATTTGCCGTTATGGTTAGTTGCTATGGGTTATGGTTGACCCTATTATATTGGCATTACCACCCATGTTGACCTCTTGGACTGTTATATAACTGTTTATGTCAAATGCTACCTTGATTGTATATAGTATGCATTTGAGTGTCACGTGTGATATACCATAATGAGGCGCTATTGGTGTGCATCATGGCACTGTGAGACTGTGGAATTATGTAATGTAAACACTACTGTTGGCTAAGCTCCCTGTTCTGAATAAATACTATAGTGGTATTGATGACATCACAGTTAAAGAAAAGCCAATGTGAGACATATAAGCAGAAAGTCAATAGGTACTGCATATTTAATGCCATGATCACTGTAATGCTGGGAATTGTCAGACATCAGCCTAAGAGGTGCTCCTACGATGTCCACCTCCTAGTTAGCACATACCTAGGGAGTCATAAATAGAAGTGTCATGCAGTACTATGTGGCAGAAACAGTAAGACAGCAGCGAAAAACTGTGCTGAGAGAAGCTATGCAGAGAGATACCACAGACACTGCTATATAGAGTCGACCATGTGCATAGTGGAAGACAGTTATCTAGCAAGTGGAAATGAGTGACACTTATCAATTGTCCCACCATCTCAGGGACTAGATAAGACACAGAAGAAACAAAATCTGCAGCGGAGAAGTGAAGTGTTGAGCAGTTACAGCCAATCTGGATTTCCTATCTGTTGCAACAGTGAACTTTAGTGGACCTATGAATAGACAGGTCAGGAAAAAACCAACTAGCCATCTTACCATGGTAAAAAAACACCTTTGTATATAGTGTTACTGTGTTACTTACTGTGCTAGGTAAGGACAGTCAGAGCGTGCAGAAACTGTGACCTGTAGAAATGCCCGAGTAAGGTCACCTGTGGCAAGCAGCCAAACTATCTATATTAATACCACTAGGAAGAAGACTCTAGAGTAGATCTGTTGTGGCCATGAAAGCCTGTCACAGGAGGAGTGAGCAAATATGCTGGATAGAGCATGGCTGTTGCCATTAGCAGTGACTGTGTGATTACCAAACTTGTCACCTCAAAGTAAGTCATAGCCCTCAAAAAAGCTTTTGTAACCAAAACGCTTATTGTCTCACATGAGATTATTAAGACCATTAAGCAAGATGCCTCTTCTGAGAACTCTGTTTGTTGCCTACCATTATTTCAGTAAAGAATACTGTTCAAGCCACCTATGTGCCTGTCTGTTTGCTTCTGCTATCCCAGTGTGGGAGCTACATATACCACTCACTGGGCAAAAAAATCCTAAGTAAGGATTGACCCCTTTACAAACTCTCCAATGTTTCCTCTCACCATCAAGACCACCAAAAGGCTTACACTGGGTCATGGAAATTCCCTGTGGTAGGACTCCTATCTTTAAAATCTTTCAGACACCTGTGATTGAACTATCCCTTTCAGGCTGCAGTTCGGTTAGATGGCCAAGTATATCTCTCATGATACTGTAATAATTATTTCCAATTATCAATAAAATTGAATACTAGTTTTGAGCGAGCATGCTCGGCCAAAAGTCCTTTTAACAACTATTGTTATATCTGGCTACAATATGTTTTTTTGTTTTAGTTTGCCTAACCTAAACACCACCTGCGCAGCATGTGCATTATAATGTTTCTGTATCTTAAATACCTGAAATCCGATGTCATTTTTTCTGCCGCTGATCAAGGCGACATTACCTGTGCTGTATGTGCAGTACAATGTTTGCGCAAGGTGGCACAGATAGTGTAGGGATAGAAATTGGCTAGGCAGGGCTAGTTGTTCTGTTTAAAAGACCCAAAAGTCCTTTTAAGGACTATTGTTATATCTGGCTACAATGTTTTTTTGTTTTAGGGCAAGAATTGCGCAAGTCTGCCTGACCTTTACACCACCTGCGCAGTGTACACCACCTGCGCAGTGTGTGCAGTATAATGTTTGTGTGTCCCAAATACCTGACATCCAGTGTATTGTTTTCAGCTGCTATTCAAGACGTCATTACCTGCGCTGCGTCTGCTGTATAACGTTTGCGCAAGGAGGGACAGATAGTGTAGGGATAGGATTTGGCTAGGCAGGACTAGTTGTTCTGTTTAAAAGACCCAAAAGTCCTTTTAAAGAATATTGTTTCATCTGGCTGCAATATATTTTTTATTGGAGGGCAAGAAAAGTGCAAATTTGCCTCATCTTAACACCACCTACGCAGCGTCTGTCTGTATAACGTTTGTGTATCCCAAATATCTGACATCCAGGGTCATTTTTTCTGCCGCTAATCAAGGCGACATTACCTGTACTGCGTGTGCAGTATAACGTTTCTGTATCCTAAATACCTGAAATCCAGTGTATTTTTTTCTGTCGCTAATTACTAATGTCGCCTTGTTTAGCGGCAGAAAAAAATACACTGGATGTCAGGTATTTAGGAAACATAAACGTTATACTGCACACGGAGCACAGGTAATCTCGCCTTGATTAGCGGCAGAAAAAATGACACTGGATGTCAGGTATTTAGGATACAGAAATGTTATACTGCACACGCAGCAAAGGTAATGTTGCCTTGATTAGTGGCATAAAAAAATGACACTGGATGTCAGGTATTTAGAATACAAAAACGTTATAATGCACACACAGCACAGCTAATGTCGTCTTGATTAGTGGCAGAAAAAATGACACTGGATGTCAGGTATTTAAGATTCAGAGACGTTATACTGCACACGCAGCAAAGGTAATGTCACCTTGATTAGCGGCAGAAAAAATGACAATGGATGTCAGGTATTTAGGACACAGAAAAGTTATACTGCACACGCAGCACAGGTAATGTCGCCTTGATAAGCGGCAAAAAAAAAAAAATGACAGTGGATGTCAGGTTTTTAGGATACAGAAACATTGTAATACACACGCTGCGCAGGTGGTGTTAAGGTTAGGCAATTTTTGCCCCAAAACAAAAAAAAATATTGCAGCCTGATATAATAGTCCTTAAAATGACTTTTGGGTCTATTAAATAAAACAACTAGCCCTGCCTAGCCAATTTCTATCCCTACACTATCTGTCCCTCCTTGCGCAAACATTATACAGCAGATGCAACGCAGGTAATGTCGCCTTGAATAGTGGCAGAAAACAATACACCGGATGTCAGGTATTTGGAATACTCAAACATTATACTGCACACGCAGCACAGGTAATGTGACATTACCTGTGCTGCGTGTGCAGTATAACGTTTCTGTATCCTAAATACCTGACATCCAATGTAATTTTTTCTGCCGCTAATCAAGGAGACATTACCTGCGCTGTGTCTGTTGTATAATGTTTGTGTCTCCTAAATATTTCTGACATTTGGCCAAATTTTTCTGCTTATACACTTAAAAAAATCTGCGCTACTGTACTTGTGACAAACTTGCATATATACCATTTAATATGAGCAAGGCGAGCAGTAAGGGACAGGGAAGTGGGAGTGCTGCTGATGGTGCACGCAGAGGCCATGGGTCTGGGCGCGGTGAAACTGTGTCTGCTGGTAGAGCACAAGAAACAAAGTCATCCAAAACTCCTAGCTTCATGCCTCAGTTTGCAGGGTGGTGAAAGACAAGTTCTTGTTAGGTCAACATGTCAGGAGGAGGACCACAGAGAGGTTAATTTTTTAGGTTAAAAAATTAGGGGCGAGGGCCTGCTGCTGATCTGACTGTCTAAAAAATTATGGGTGAGGGCCTGCTGGTGACCGTCTAAAAAATTATGGGTGAGGGCCTGCTGGGGAACCTCTTAAAGGGAGTATGTCACCTCATTTTCACCTATATAACTAACAGCAGTGCCCCACAGAAGATTGCATACACATCCCAGACATACCTATGTGCACTGTGTGTCTGTATTCCATGTCCAGAAAAAGCACTTTTATTCTGCAGGAGAACAGCTCCCAAGTGCCCGGCTGAAAGTGAAACTAAAAACAGCTTTCTCTCCTGACTCGATTTCTAACAGCTATGTCTTCTGATATACTGGATATAATGCTATGATTTTGGTATCATTTTAAAGCTTTCAAAGAAGGTCAGAACCATTTTTCTATCTTCTACCAATCCCAAGATATGAGCAGCTAAAGCGGCCCTCCCTCTTCAGCCTGGTTTGCAGCAGCAGCAGAGCCGGGCACTTGGCAGCTGTTTTCCAGCAGAATAAAAGTGCTTTTTCTCTACATGTAATACAGACACACAGTGCACACAGGTATGTCTGGAATATGTATGCAATCTTCTGTGGGGTAGTGCTGTTAGTTATATAGGTGAAAATGAGGTGACAGACTCCCTTTAAACATTTAAAGGCGAGGGCAGCCTAATAAGCAGTTTGATATGATGGAGGGAAGAGGACAAGAAGAGGAAGGGGTGCATGGGAATACAGTGTATTCAATACATTCTAAAAGCCACATTTAAAGTTCCTTTATGTTTAGCCGCTTTCCTCTGGTGGGGTAGCAAAGTTAGGGGCAATCCAGGCCTTGTTCATTTTGATAAGCGTCAACCTGTCAGAATTTTTATTTGACAGGCGGATGTGCTCATCAGTATTATGCCCTCAGCGGCACTAAATACCCGCTCCGACAAAACGCGGGCGGCAGGCCAGCACCTCCAAGGCGTAGAGCGCCAGTTTGTGCCACATGTCCAGCTTAGACACTCAATAATTTTAAGGCACAGAGGGATCACTGAGGACGTTGACACAGTCAGCAAGGTACTCTTTCACCATCTTATAAAACTTTTCCCTCATTTTGACACTAGGCCGCTCATCAGGGTGAGGGTGCTGGCAGAGTGACATGAAATTGTCCCAGGCCTTGGAGAGTGTTGCCCTGCCTCTGTTGAAACTGCTGTGTGTTCCCCTCGTCTCCCCTCCTCGGGTGCCCAAGGAACTACATACTCTCCCGCCAGCGTTGTCAGCTGGAAATTTTTGAAGTAATTTTTCCACAAGGGCCTTCTGGTATTGCACCATTTTGCTAGTCCTCTTCACCAGAGGAATAAGAGATGAGAAGTTCTCTTCGTAGCAGGTGTCGAGAAGGGTGAACAACCAGTAATCGGTGTTGGCTAAAATGAGTATAACGCGGGGGTCATGGGAAAGGCAGCATAGCATGAAGTCAGCCATGTGTGCCAGAGTCCCAACAAACAAGGCTTCGCTCTAATCACCAGGAGGATGACTCTAAATCTTCTCGTCCTCTTCTTCCTCTTCTGCCCATCCACGCCGAAGAGATGGAGTAAACCTGCTATGGGTACTACCCTCTGTAGCGGGGGCAACCGTCTCCTGCTCCTCCTTCTCGTCTTCCTCCTCCTTCAATTCACGCTGAGTAGACAAACCGAAGGTGGTCTGGCAATCACCCTGTGTAGTGTCTTCCCCCATTTCCACCTCTTCCACATGCAAAGCGACCGCCTTTATTGTGAGTAGTGAGCGTTTCAGTAGACACAGAAGTAGGATGGTTACACTGATAACAGCGCTATCGCCGCTCACCATCTGTGTACATTCATCAAAGTTGCGTAAAACCTCAGCGTAAGCTGACTGGAAAGGCAACAACCGTGTTGCAGCTGGTATTCCACTACTGCCCTCTGCTGCTCACAAAGCCTTGCCAACATGTGGAAGGTGGAGCGCGTGCTCAGGTCGCACAACAGTCGGTGAGCTGGCAAGTGCAAGCGCTGCTGCAGCGTTGCCAGACCGGCGGAAGCTGTAGGTGACTTCGGAAATGGGCACACAGGCGGCGCACCTTCACCAGCAGCTCAGGCAAATTGGGGTAGGTTTTGAGAAACCACGGAACCATGGTATGTGTCACGGACGTTCCTGTGACAGGTAACAGGAGTTCTGTCAGGATATTGTGGTGGTTTGGTGTTGGCTCTCAGCTGAGATCCTGGAGCTTCCATTTCTTCATTGAAGATAAGTGTCCTCTTTCCCTTTGTGTGTTACATTACATTTCCCAGTTGTTTGGCCTGGTCGTTAAGTGGACCTTCCCAGTAACTGCGTTGGTCAGGGCACGGGTTATGTTACAGGACACATGCTGATGTAAGGAGGGGACAGTACACAGGGGAAAAATAGTGGTGGCTAGGTAATGAGTAACGAGGACCATCTGCAGCCATCAGGCTGCGAAAAGCCTCAGTGTCCACAAGCCTATACGGCAAAATTTCCAGGGCCAGCAATTTGGCAAGTTGCGCATTTTGTGCTATGGCCTGTGGGTGGGTGGCTGGGTATTTGCGCTTTCTTTCAAAGGCCTGGGGTATGGACATCTGTACGCTACGCTGGGACACAGAAGTGGATGTGCTCGCTGGTGGTGCTTGCGATGGTCAAGGTGCAGGGAGGGAGGCATCTGGGCCTGCGTCTTGGACAGGGGATTGGCCAGCACGTAACACAGGGGAAGAGGAGGAGTTGGTGTGACCCGCAGACAACGATTGTGGACCCAGGCATCCAGCTCACCTATTAGGGTGCTTTGCAGCCATGTGGCGGATCATGCTGGTGGTGGTCAGGTTGCTAGTGTTCACGCACCTGCACATTTTGGTACTGCACAGGTTGCAAATGACAATTCTTTTATCATCAGCACTTTCCTCAAAAAAGCGCCAGACTGCGGAACACCTACCCCTTGGCAAGGGAGATTGCAGCAAGAGGGTGCCCCGGGGAACAGTTGCGGGCCTGTTTGGTGTGGCCTGCCTTCTCCCTTTTGCCACCCCACTGCCTCTTCCAGCCTGCTGCTGTGCTGCGGATCCCTCCCCCTCTGTACTGCTATCCTCGCTCGGATTTCCACCTTCCCAAGTTGGGTCAGTCATTTCATCGTCCACCACCTCCTCTTCCACTTCCTCACTCTGGTCCTCCTCCTGACATTTTGACTTTGAGGGCTGCTGACACTGAAAAACATTAGGGGTGAGGGTCTGCTGTTGAGCTGACCCTCTAAAACATTAGGAGCGAGGGCCTGCTTCTGATCTGACCGTGTAAAACATTAGGGGCGAGTTCCTGCTGCTGAGCACTCAATGTTTTTGAGTGTCAGCAGCAGGCCATCAATCAAAATTTTTCAAGGGTGTGTCTGATGCCCTACTTTATGTGTAATAAAGGGTGTATTGGAGTGCTTGTTCCTTGCAATTTTTGGCAGCCCTTTTACTTAGTGCATAGACTTTATGAGTGTAGGAGTCCCACGACATGAACAATTGTACCACAATGTGAATAAGGCCCTCCTTTATGTGATGTACCGTTTGTATCGGAGTGCCTCATCCTTGTAATTTTTGGCAGCACTTGCACTTTATACAGTGCCTTGTGAAAGTATTTGCCCCCCTGGAACTTTTCAACCTTTTGCCACATTTCAGGCTTCAAACAAAAAGATATAACATTTTAAATTTTTGGTGAAGAATCAACAACAAGTGGGTCACAATTGTGAAGTGGAACGAAATTTATTGGATCATTTAAACTTTTTTTGTAATAATAAAACTGAAAAGTGGGGTGTGCAAAATTATTTGACCCATTTACTTTCAGTTCTGAAAACTCACTCCAGAAGTTAATTGAGGATTTCTGAATGATCCAATGTTGTCCTAAATGACTGATGAAGATAAATAGAATCCACCTGTGTGTAATCAAGTCTCCGTATAAATGCACCTGTTCTGTGATAGTCTCAGGCTTCTGTTTAAAGCACAGAGAGCATCATGAAGACCAAGGAACACACCAGGCAGGTCCGTGATACTGTTGTGGAGAAGTTTAAAGCCAGATTTGGATACCAAAAGATTTCCCAAGGAGCACTGTGCAAGCGATCATATTGAAATGGAAGAAGTATCAGACCACTGCAAATCTACCAAGACCCGGCCATCCCTCTAAACTTTCATCTCAAACAAGGAGAAGACTGATCAGAGATGCAGCCAAAAGGCCCATGATCACTCTGGATGACCTCAAGAGATCTACAGCTGAGGGGGGAAAGTCTGTCCATAGGACAACAATCAGTCGAACAGTTCACAAATCTGGCCTTTATGTAAGAGTGGCAAGAAGAAAGCCATTTCTCAAAGATATCCATAAAAAGTCTTGTTTACAGTTTGCCACAAGCCACCTGGGAGACGCACCAAACATGTGGAAGAAGATGCTCTGGTTAGATGAAACCAAAATCGAACTTTTTGGAAACAATGCAAAACGATATGTTTGGCGTAAAAGCAACACAGCTCATCACCCTGAACACACCATCCCCACTGTCAAACATGGTGGTGGCAGGTTCATGGTTTGGGACTGCTTTTCATCAGCAGGACCAGGGAAGATGGTTAAATGATGGGAAG
>ONZH01022297.1:0-244511 GCA_900303285.1 Rhinella marina
GGTGTGTGAGCAGCAGAGAGCATTGATGGAGTACCAGATTATGAATCCACGCGTGCCTCCAACTCAGCTCCCTCAGTTTGCCAACCACGAGTGGCCATGGATGGCAGACATATGCGATGTACTGCGTATCTTTGAGGAGTCCACCAAGAAGGTCAGCAGCGAGGACGCTATAGTGAGCGTAACCATCCCGCTCCTATGGCGTCCTTAAAGAATCGCTCATCGCAATAAGGGAGAACGCATTGCACGCAGAGGAGACGGGGGTAGGAGGAGACGCAACGGAGCTACACAGTCAGACCACACTTTTGTCTGCTTCACGGTGGCAGTTGCAGGAGGAGGAGGATGAGGAGGAGGACGACGTGGAGGTGGCTGTGGAAGAGGAGGAGGATGCTGGCGGCGAGGGTAGCAGTCAGGCTGTGTGCGTCCCATTGGTTCAGCGCGGATGGGGCGGAGAGGAGGCGGAAGAGGAAGAGGAGGAAATGGCAAGTGATCCTTCTGGTGGGGGCAGTGAGGTCATGCCTATTCAGAGTCTGGCACACATGGCTGACTTCATGCTGGGCTGCTTTTCCCGGGACACACGTGTTGTCCGGATAGTGGAGAACAAACTGTACTGGGTCTTCGCACTCCTGGACCCCCGGTATAAAGAAGATAACGTCTCCTCTTTTATTCCGGTAGAGGAGAGGACGAATCGATTGCTGGAATACCAGAGGGAACTCGTGCAGAACATGATGGAGATTTTCCCACCCACCATCGCTGGCGGCAGAGAGGAGAGGGTCTCCCAGAGTCCCACAACATCAATCAGGCCCACAGCCACCAGGGGAACACTCTCCAAGGTGTGGGACACGTTCATGGCACCCCCTCGTGCAACTTCCATCACTGCGGGGCCCGCTATCAGCAGGAGGGACAAGTATCGGCGGATGTTGCGGGAGTACCTGGCAGACCGTAACCCTGTCCTCCCCGATCCCTCGGCGTCCTACACTTACTGGGTCTCCAAGTTGGACACGTGGCTGGAACTGTCCCTGTACGCCTTGGAGGTGCTTGCCTGCCCTGCCGCCAGCGTGCTATCAGAAAGGGTGTTCAGCGCAGCCGGGGGCATTATAACCGATAAGCGCAGCCGCCTGTCAACCGACAGTGCCGACAGGCTGACGCTAATCAAAATGAACAGCAAGTGGATTGACCCGGACTTTGCTTCTCCAACCGTGGAAAGCAGCCAAAAGTGAAGTGCCATCTGTATGAAGTGCCATTTCCTCCTCCACCTCCTCCTCCTCCTCCTTAACCGCCGTAGAATTGCTCCGTAAATAAGAAAAAATTTATATATTTATGGCTCACCTCTTGGGCCTCCACAAAATGTTTAAGAGGTCTCACCTCTTGGGCCTCCACATAATTTTTAAGAGGTCTCACCTCTTGGGCCTCCACATAATTTTTAAGAGGTCTCACCTCTTGGGCCTGCCACAAAATGTTTAAGAGGTCTCACCTCTTGGGCCTCCACACATAATTTTTAAGAGAGGTCTCACCTCTTGGGCCTCCACAAAATGTTTAAGAGGTCTCACCTCTTGGGCCTCCACATAATTTTTAAGAGGTCTCACCTCTTGGGCCTCCACAAAATGTTTAAGAGGTCTCACCTCTTGGGCCTCCACATAATTTTTAAGAGGTCTCACCTCTTGGGCCTCCCACAATAATTTTTAAGAGGTCTCACCTCTTGGGCCTCCACAAAATGTTTAAGAGGTCTCACCTCTTGGGCCTCCACATAATTTTAAAGAGGTCTCACCTCTTGGGCCTCCACATAATTTTTAAGAGGTCTCACCTATTGGGCCTCCACATAATTTTTAAGAGGTCTCACCTCTTGGGCCTCCACAAAATGTTTAAGAGGTCTCACCTCTTGGGCCTCCACATAATTTTTAAGAGGTCTCACCTCTTGGGCCTCCACATAATTTTTTAAGAGGTCTCACCTCTTGGGCCTGCACCAAATGTTTAAGAGGTCTCACCTCTTGGGCCTCCACATAATTTTTAAGAGGTTCTCACCTTTGGGCCTGCACAAAATGTTTTAAGAGGTCTCACCTCTTGGGCCTCCACATAATTTTTAAGAGGTCTCACCTCTTGGGCCTCCACAAAAAATCTTTAAGAGGTCTCACCTCTTGGGCCTCCACAAAATCTTTAAGAGGTCTCACCTCTTGGGCCTCCACAAAATCTTTAAAGAGGTCCTCACCTCTTGGGCCTGCACAAAAATCTTGAAGAGGTCTCACCTCTTGGGCCTCCACAAAATCTTTAAGAGGTCTCACCTCTTTGGGCCTCCACAAAATCTTTAAAGAGGTCTCACCTCTTGGGCCTCCACAAAATCTTTAAGAGGTCTCACCTCTTGGGCCTCCACAAAATCTTTAAGAGGTCTCACCTCTTGGGCCTCCACAAAATCTTTAAGAGGTCTCACCTCTTGGGCCTCCACAAAATCTTTTAGGTCTCACTTCTTGGCCTCCACATAATTTTAAAGAGGTCTCACCTCTTGGGCCTCCACAAAATCTTTAAGAGGTCTCACCCTCTTGGGCCTCCACAAAATCTTTAAGAGGTCTCACCTCTTGGGCCTCCACAAAATCTTTAAGAGGTCTCACCTCTTGGGCCTCCACAAAATCTTTAAGAGGTCTCACCTCTTGGGCTCCACAAAATCTTTAAGAGGTCTCACCTCTTGGGCCTCCACATAATTTTAAAAGAGGTCTCACCTCTTGGGCCTCCACAAAATCTTTAAGAGGTCTCACCTCTTGGGCCTCCACAAAATCTTTAAGAGGTCTCACCTCTTGGGCCTCCACAAAATCTTAAGAGGTCTCACCTCTTGGCCTCCACAAAATCTTTAAGAGGTCTCACCTCTTGGGCCTCCACAAAATCTTTTAGGTCTCACTTCTTGGGCCTCCACATAATTTTAAAGAGGTCTCACCTCTTGGGCCTCCACAAAATCTTTAAGAGGTCTCACCTCTTGGGCCTCCACAAAATCTTTAAGAGGGTCTCACCTCTTGGGCCTCCACAAAATCTTTAAGAGGTCTCACCTCTTGGGCCTCCATAAAATCTTTAAGAGGTCTCACCTCTTGGGCCTCCACAAAATCTTTGAGGTCTCACCTCTTGGGCCTCCACATAATTTTAAAGAGGTCTCACCTCTTGGGCCTCCACAAAATCTTTAAGAGGTCTCACCTCTTGGGCCTCCACAAAATCTTTAAGAGGTCTCACCTCTTGGGCCTCCACAAAATCTTTAAGAGGTCTCACCTCTTGGGCCTCCACAAAATCTTTAAAGAGGTCTCACCTCTTGGGCCTCCACAAAATCTTTAAGAGGTCTCACCTCTTGGGCCTCCAAAAATCTTTAAGAGGTCTCACCTCTTGGGCCTCCACAAAATCTTTAAGAGGTCTCACCTCTTGGGCCTCCACAAAATCTTTGAGGTCTCACCCTCTTGGGCCCTCCACAAAATTTTAAAGAGGTCTCACCTCTTGGGCCTCCACAAAATCTTTAAGAGGTCTCACCTCTTGGGCCTCCACAAAATCTTTAGAGGTCTCACCTCTTGGGCCTCCACAAAATCTTTAAGAGGTCTCACCTCTTGGGCCTCCACAAAATCTTTAAGAGGTCTCACCTCTTGGGCCTCCATAAAATCTTTAAGAGGTCTCACCTCTTGGGCCTCCACAAAATCTTTGAGGTCTCACCTCTTGGGCCTCCACATAATTTTAAAGAGGTCTCACCTCTTGGGCCTCCACAAAATCTTTAAGAGGTCTCACCTCTTGGGCCTCCACAAAATCTTTAAGAGGTCTCACCTCTTGGGCCTCCACAAAATCTTTAACAGGTCTCACCTCTTGGGCCTCCACAAAATTTTCCATGAGCCTCTGGCCAGCCCACGGCCTCTTCCTGCCTTTTGCCGGTCCTACGCATCCCTCCACATCCCCACTGCTTTACCTGGCTAGACATGACACTGGGCCAGGTCGGGTCACTGATATCTCTAGCGCCAACAATTTGGGCATTTTAAGGCTTCTGCATGTGTTTGAGTTGTTTTTACATTTTGAAGAAGACATGTCTGACCACATTTCACACACACACACAATGACAATTAGGGGTGGGGTCTATTTGCTTTCCCCCTTGCCTATGCCATCTGTGGTTGTCATAGGCAACGTGATTTTAAGGGGTGCAGAATTTCATCTTCTTTTTGTCTAGTTTGGCTTGGGGTCCATGGCAATGTAGAGGAAAGAAGGTTTCCTTGTATGGTCTCACTTTACAGAGAGATTAGATTGTCTTTGGAGTGTATTGTTGAGAGGCTGTGATAGTGGCGTAATAGTGCGACTTGGGCGCGTTATATGCACCCAGACATGCTTCCCCTGCTGTCCCAGTTGCATTCCAGCAGTGTTGGCATCCTTTTCTGAGGTTCCAGGGTGGACTTGGTGACCTCCAAGTGGTCGAATTGAGATTTCCAAGTGGCGAGCATTTTTTTCCCATAGACTTTAATGGGATTCGATATTCGGTCGAATAGTCGAATTTCGCGGTCTATTCGAATCGAATTTCGAACTTTCGAATATTTCACTACTCGCTCATCTCTAGTTATGAATATCTGGGGAGTCTGTTCTGAGGCTGTGGGAGCTTGGGGTTTGATCTGAGGTCTGATGGAGCTTGGGGGTCTGAGATGAAGTCTGATGAGGAATGGAGGTCTGATTTTGGGGTCTTATGAGGATAGGGGGTCTGATCTTAAGTATGATCAAAAATATTTTTTTTCTTATTTTCCTACTTGAAATCCTAGCTGTGTCTTATAGTCGGAAAAATATGGTACTGTTTTCTTTACAGACAAAAAAATGTATATTACTGAAATAAAGGTGAAAAAATTTTTTACATTTTTATTTTTGCAGTTTACTTTTTACCATGAATAATGTCTTCACTATATTGTACTATTGTGTATTATGATTACAGGATACCAAATACTGTTTTGTGATATGTATGACAGTATATTGTATGTATTGTAATGTTTTTTTGCTCCTTCATTTTTCATTAACTTTGCAGAAAAATGCAATTTTTGTCATAAAGGAAAAAAGCTAGAAAATAAAACCATTTTCATTATTTCACAGGATGAACCCCCAGACCTTTCGTATAACACACTGAAGGCTTCCCCACTAGTCTATAGGAGTGGTCTGTTGCAAGAACAATACCGAAAAAGTATTAGGGTGCCTGCACACGGTGTGGATTATGCATGTTTTTTTCCATGCAAAAAGAAAACAGAGTGCTAAACTAAACAAAAAAAGAGTCTCAGATTTTATCATATCAGAGTGAGGGCTTAGTTAATATATATTGTTTGCATCTATTTTGTTAGTGCATTAACCCTTTTTTTCTGTGATTTATTTTTATAAATGTAGCCACTGACATCTGCAATTATTTATTATATAATGCAGGATGTTTTTTTATTTTTATCTTTTCTCTGTGATTTTGTAGTATATACTTGAGGAGCTTCAGGTGTAAATGCACTGCTAGTTTATCTTGAGTAGCATTCCTGTGCACTTTTGCCCTCCCTATCAAACAGAGCTCCTTGATTAGGCGGTACATATAGGTGTGCTTGCTCCTCCTCTCATTGGTTGCTGGATGCACATAGAGGTGACTAGGAGCAGCACACCATATGTGCAGAGTGTGCGCTCCTGGACATAGATGCCCAACGGCATAGGTAGGTTTAGCGTAGGACCTGCCTGACCTGAGACCACCTTGGTTAAGAGTCTCAGATTTTATCATATCAGAGTGAGGGCTTAGTTTATACAGTGGTAGTCAGCCACCAATTGTGCAAGTTCTCCCACTTAAAAAGATGAGAGAGGCCTGTAATTGACATCATAGGTAGACCTCAACTATGAGAGACAAAATGAGAAAACAAATCCAGAAAATCACATTGTCTGATGTTGTTGTTTAAAGAATTTATTTGCAAATTATGGTGGAAAATAAGTATTTGGTCAATAACAAAAGTTCATCTCAATTTCCTTGTTACATATCCTTTGTTGGCAATGACAGAGGTCAAACGTTTTCTGTAAGTCTTAACAAGGTTGGCACACACTGTTGCTGGTATGTTGGCCCATTCCTCCATGCAGATCTCCTCTAGAGCAGTGATGTTTTGGTGCTGTCGCTGGGCAACACAGACTTTCAACTCCCTCCAAAGGTTTTCTGAGGGGTTGAGATCTGGAGACTGGCTAGGCCACTCCAGAACCTTGAAATGCTTCTTACGAAGCCACTCCTTCGTTGCTCTGGCGGTGTGCTTGGGATCACTGTCATGCTGAAAGACCCAGCCACATTTCATCTTCATTTCCCATGCTGATGGAAGGAGGTTTGCACTCAAAATCTCATGATACATGGCCCCATTCATTCTTTCATGTACACGTATCAGTCGTCCTGGTCCCTTTGCAGAGAAACAGCCCCAAAGCATGATGTTGCCACCCCCATGCTTCACAGTAGGTATGGTGTTCTTTGGATGCAACTCAGCATTCACTCTCCTCCAAACACGACAAGTTGTGTTTCTACCAAACAGTTCTACTTTGGTTTCATCTGACCATATGACATTCTCCCAATACTCTTCTGGAACATCCAAATGTTCTCTAGCAAACTTCAGATGGGCCCGGATATGTACTGGCTTAAGCAGGGGGATACGTCTGGCACTGCAGAATCTGAGTCCCTGGTGGCGTAGTGTGTTACTGACGGTAGCCTTTGTTACGTTGGTCCCGGCTTTATGCAGGTCATTCACTAGGTCCCCCACGTGTGGTTCTGGGATTTTTGCTCACAGTTCTTGTGATCATTTTGACCCCTGATCGAGGGAGATTATCAGTGGTCTTGTATGTCTTCCATTTTCTAATTATTGCTCCCACAGTTGATTTCTTCACACCAAGCTGCTTGCCTATTGCAGATTCAGTCTTCCCAGCCTGGGCAGGTCTACAATTTTGTTTCTGGTGTCCTTCGACAGCTCTTTGGTCTTCACCATAGTGGAGTTTGGAGTGTGACTGTTTGAGGTTGTGGACAGGTGTCTTTTATGCTGATAACAAGTTCAAACAGGTGCCATTACTACAGGTAATGAGTGGAAGACAGAGGAGCCTCTTAAAGAAGAAGTTACAGGTCTGTGAGAGCCAGAAATCTTGCTTGTTTGTAGGTGACCAAATACTTATTTTCCGCCATAATTTGCAAATAAATTCTTTAAAAATCAGACAATGTGATTTTCTGGATTTGTTTTCTCATTTTGTCTCTCATAGTTGAGGTCTACCTATGATGTCAATTGCATCTTTTTAGCGGGAGAACTTGCCCAATTGGTGGCTGACTAAATACTTTTTTCCCCACTATATGTATTGTTTGCATCTATTTTGTAAGTGCAGTAACCCTTTTTTTCTGTGATTTATTTTTAGAGTGATACAGTACTAGCAAAGTGAATCAGATTTGACAAATCTCATCTTTACTTTGATTTTTTTTCCTAGGTGCACAAACTGACCTGCTGTGCAGATTTTGAAATCTGCAGCATCTCAATTGCTGTTGTTTTTTTCTGTGGATTTCACCCTTTTCCTCATCAAAATAAAACACATAAAAAATACACAAAAGATGTGGCAAAACTGCAATAAATAGTGCTAATTGATATATATTTTTGGGGTGGTTTTGGTATAGTTTTTCTTGCAGATTTTCTGCACACAAATCTGTACTGTGTGCAGGCACCCCCACTGTTTTGTTCACAGGCATAAGATAATGAAATAGTAATGCTGTTTTGTACTTTTTCAGAGAGAGGCACTCACAACAGCCTAGTCCCATAGTGTAGTGGTAAGCTTATTGCGTGTTACACATCTGGTCTGGGGTTCAATGCCCAGCAGGAATCTGTCACATAATTATCTTGGTAAAGGTTATGGCAGAAAAATGGAACTTGTATCTTCTGGCTTTTCTTTTAAGTTAAAAGTTATTTTTTTCTACAAACATATTGTTACAAAAATAGAGCAAAAACAATTGCAATCAATTTTATTTTTGTAACATGCTTACTATGAAATATAACAGAACAGTATTTGGTATCCTGTACTCATAATAACCCGTACAGTATAGTGATCATTACTTATGGTGAACGTTAAACGGCGTACATACAAATGGCAGAATTGTTTTTTCCTAAATGTAATAGAAATCAAATCTTACTAATGTTTAAGACCAACATGGCCTGAAGAAAAAAAAGATATGGCTTTTTTAGCTATGAAGGTGGGAAGGGCCAGGGGAAGGTGCATATGGTTTATCTGTATGACGCTCTAAAAACTTGTGATGACAGCCCCGTATATGTCTCCCTGGTATCAGACACCCTAGGAAGTCTGGTCCTGCAGCGATACTTCAATTCCATTTCCTGCTTCTTGCGAACCTACTGATTGTAGCAGTATGTATTACTGTATGTTGGAGCAATGACAGTGTAGAAATATTTTAAAGAAGTACTTTACCTAAACTGCAAATCATTCAGGTATTTGTCTGTGTATGTTTCTGGACCTTTCTGAAGAGAGCGGGAGAGCTGTAAGGTAAATAGTCAGGGACTGTTTTTTCAGAATTCATTGTACATACAGTTCTCAGCATAGTGATCCTCTGTTCACTGTAGAGCAGTCAATAAAATGAGTGACCTGCTCTAATCAGGTAAGGGTGTGAGCTTCTAAAACAGCATGGCATTGTAGCTGAAAAGACTTCTTTTGTAGGGCAAAGGGCAAGTAAGAAGGGATTTTATTGTCAGCTGCCAGAGAGGGAAGGAGACTGATTCTCTAATTCTATGTACTGTACTGTACTGCACTGTTTGCTGTGCATTAGGTTGCAGACGTGCATAATGTCCCTGCACTTCCATGTCCATTGGTATCTCACCTCTCTCAGTGGGCATGGCTGCTGCAATATTCGTTCACCTCTCTGCTTTATAACGCTGGTGATCCATGTCTGCGTGCACCTCTCCTCTCCTGACAGGTACAGCCACCACAGTGTGTTGCATTGCTGGTCCTACATGGTAGGCCTCTTCTGGCCATTCCTGCCTCTTGATAGTCCGCTAGTCTGTCCTTTTAGGGCTCGCCTAATTGTCTAACACAAATGTCATGTCACAAATCACAACACACGTGACTTACAATAAACTCTATACTGGAAAAGTTGCTTTGATATCTTTGAGAAAAGGTCCGGCAGATTCAGATCTGTGAGTTGCATCCCATCATGTGTAACTTACCAACATTCATACATAGAAGTAAACCACAAAATAAAACACTATTGTTATTTTCTATGAATGATAGTCGGACAAGGCTCCTACCACTAAACACTTCTATGTATACCGGAGTGCCATGACGTTGGCATTGGTTATGGCACTGTGACTCTCCACCCAACCTCCCCTGGGGCCACCTTGCCCTCACCACTCATAAAAAACACAGGCACGTCATTGGATCTTAATCGGCTACAGAACCCATTTATTATAAACAGTACAACAATAAAATTAAACACAGGCAGGGAGGGCCCTCAAAGCCCAAATTGTTTTTTAATCTACGGGTGAGCACACACCTTACCTCAGCCGCTAAACCCCAGCTCCAGGGTACATTCTCCGATTATTAGATTCAGTGCTAATTTTCCAGTGCCCACAACCCAAGCGGGCCTCAGGCAAAATTTTACAAACCACCGAGCTCATACCCGGGCCTGATCCCAACGATTCTACCAACCCAGGGAGTCCAGCCCCTCCAACCACCGTAATCTGGCAATTGCACCAACTTCAAGAACCCCACCTCCTAACTGCCGCAACAAGAAGGCTGACACACCACCCTCCGGGGCTCCAAAATAGAACCAAGCCCCCAAAACCAGCTGATTACAAGGGTGGGCTGGTGGAAGCTTGTCGGAAGATCCCTCACTAGCAAGAAGCAATCGCTGCCCCCCGCTTTATATCCCCCTCAAAGCCACCCTCCCAGATCCCCTCTCTGCCCACTCACCTCACTGAAACCCGTCATGCCGGCCTCCCCTTAAAGGGGCTCACCTTGCAATGTTCATGTCACATGACCACATTATCGGTGTAGCAGAAAAATAGCAGAACATTATACTCTATTTCCAGTCAATTTGGGTCTATTTGTTATGGCATGTAACAATTTACTGCATACATTATTATTATTAGTATTATTATTATTATTATATGCTTCAATATTATTTTACAAACATTGTGATAATTCATATTGGTTAGTATTTGTATGTGTGATATTGTCCAGATGTTGGGACAAGTGCCATCCTATTATATGTCTCGACAAGTCGTTGTGTTCTGACTGCTTTTAGTATTGTTTTTTTTTTTGCCTTGGAAGATTGCTCTTTGTGGGTTGTAGCTGTTCTTGCAGTGCAGTATTTTGTGTGCTGGCCTCTCCGGCTGTGCAGACAGCATGCTGACCTCTCTGGCAGTGTGTGTGAGTGGGTATGAGACAGTGTAAGAACTCAGTAGTGCACTGGATTAGCTATTGATTCTACAGCTCCCTACAGAGCCTGTAAAACTGCTGGCTATTAAGCTGCTAATCCCTGTGTAATAGTGAACACAGCTCGGAGTCGCCATCCCTGCCCTGTGCACACATTGCTAAATATGCAGGAAAAGCTTATTGAACCAAATACAAATCGCCTCGGGATTTTCTCCTTGGTATGTTCTCTTTGCCTGATAGATAGATAGATAGATAGATAGATAGATAGATAGATAGATAGATAGATAGATAGATAGATAGATAAATAGATAGATAGATAAATAGATAGATGTCCTGCCTGTCCTGTCCAACCTAATAATTTACGCGTAACATGCAAACTAATATCCAGGGTACTGCAGTGGTCTTTTACATGTGGTTTCCCAGTGTACCCTATTAATAGCACACGATGGGAGTTTTAGTTTTGCAACATGTTATAGAAGAGTGCAGGTCAATCTCAGTTCCCTGCACGGCTCCCCTCTCCTTAGGTGGGGGGAGAGGGGGGGTTGTGCCAGGGATGCCAGTGTCATCCAGCAATCGTGTTTTGACCACCAATCCAACTGTACTGGAATGGTTGACTCGCTCTTCAATATCATCTCAAGTGACAACAGATATACACAGCCAGGAATCGGTGGGTTCCTATGACACCACACTTAGTTAACATGTCCTAGGAACTGCCTCTATGCCTTCACCTGTCCTGAACCTGCCTCTTGCTTTTGCTACTCCAACTGTTTGCCAAGTAATGTTAGCTGCTGGCTCTGCTCCGCTTTTCAGCGACAATGAGTTTTCTGAGGACAGTGCGAGGCGGACTCCTTTAGGCGCACAACTACGAATGATGACAGGTCAGAGATGTGTGCAAGAGACAGACGAGGGTGACAAAAGTGACAACCAAACATTTGTAGATGATGATGTAGCCGATCGCACGTGGGAGCCAGGTGAAGAGTAGGGCATCCTCATCATCAGGGGGCGAGGGTGGCAGCGTGACCGTAAGGCAGCAGGGTGGAAGTGTGCTCATGAGCCAGAAGGGTGGAAGGGTGCCTGTGAGACAGCAGGGTGGAAGTGTGCTCATGAGCCAGAAGGGTGGAAGGGTGCCTGTCAGACAGCAGGGTGGAAGCAGTGGGAGATCTGTAGCCAAATGCGGGAGGGGTACACCTGTGAGGAACACACTAGAAGTGCACGGGTTCATAAAATTTTCCACCAAGTCACTGGGGGATGTTAGCGTGGTGGTATGCAGAATGTATGGACAGAAGGTCAGATGTAGTCAGGGTGCTAATGTTGGCACAACAGCCCTGCATCAACACATGGAGAGTCACCATAAAGTGTTGTGGGAACACATGGATTGTCACCATAAGGTGGTGTGGGAAAACCATGCCACTCATTTAGCGTTGTAGCCTGATGCAGCAAACACAGCATCTTCCACTGACCTGCACCCACACTCAAGCAGTCAGGACTCGTGAACATCAGCAGAAGGAAGCTGTTGCTCCTTTCCATCGACTTCAATGTCGCCTATTGCACCTGATGCTGCTCCTCCTACTCATCATCACTTGTTTTGACAGCAATCAATCACCGAGGCAATTGCAAAAACACAACTGTAGGCATGCTCTCATCCAACGGCGCAGAAGCTGAACGTTCACCTGGCCAAGTTGAGCAGAAGATGGGCCAGTCCTTGAGCCTGTCGGTGTCTGGTAGAGTTCACACCAGCGCTGACCTATGGAATTGTAACTATGGTCAAGAACCATATATATCATTCACAGCCCACTGGGTAAATGTGGGCAGAAACTTGGCCAGGTGATGACAATACCATTTCTGTGTTGTAATGCTGAGATTTCTGCGCCATGTCCTCCTCTGCCTCTTCATCCTCAACCTTGTCCTTACCCTCCTCTCTAGGGAAGTTCACAGTGGTTCTCCATCATCTCATCTTTGCAAAGCTAGGCATCACATGGTTCTGCACCTGGTCAGCCAGGGCGAACAAAGCCACACCAGGGAGGAACTGCTCAGCGTCATCAATAAGGAAACCGAACACTGGCTCTCCTCTCCAACTGGAGGTAGGAACCATGGTTACTGATAATGGGAAGAACATTTTATCTGCATTGCATCAGGAAGAGTTGACCCATACCCCGTACCATACATCTTCAATCTCACCTCCCAGTTCCTCAAGTCTTCCACTGAACTGCAAGAGCTCTTAAAAATGTCCAGGAAACGCCTTCCTTGAGCTGCAAAGGCAAAATGCTCTTCCCCAACATTGCCTGATATAAGACGTTTCCACCTATTGGTACCCATTGGTATGTTCCACCTGTACGAGTAGAGGAAGGCAGTCAACGATTTCCTAATGCTGCAGGGGGACAGGTTTACTCCCTGGTGTAACTTCCATATTAGTCAGTGGCAGCTCATTTGTAACACGTACCGTTTGCTCAGACCCTTTGAAGAGACCATTTTATTTGTCAGTCAACAGAACTATGGGATGAATGATGTCATTCCACTACATCACATCCTGGAGGGGATGCTGAGAAATCTGATTGGCAAGGGAATAGAAGACGTGGCGCCTACATCTCACCACCTGACCCCTGAGGAGGATGATGAGGGGGAGGAGGAGGACATAAACGTCCAGGAATTTTATACACAATAGGTGGTTTATCTGCCCAAACAACAGGAGAGGAGCATGAGGAGCTGGAGGACGATGATGAAGATGATGCAGATGACCCCGACAGACAGCGGCAGTATACAGTGAAGATGGAGGCAGGGAGGTCCTCTGAGTCCATTGCACAAATGGCCAGATGCATTCTTTCTTGTTTGTGTAGTCACATTGTCAGGATTCGGCAGAGGGATGACTACTGGCTATCCCCATTTTTAGACCCTCGCTATGGGTGCATTTTTTAGACCTTCTGAGCGTGATGCAAAAATGGACTACTATAGAGATATGCTGTGTAGTCAGTTGGTCTCTACCTACGAGCACCATTGCCCTTCCTCAAAAAGCTCTGACTGGGGGGACCCTCTGCACTCACGCTCCACTGCAATGACTGGGGGGCGGGGAAGGAGCAGCACCAGCTCCATAAGCAGCAACTTAAGTCTGGAGTTTCTGATGAGCAGTTTTCTTCAGCCACCTTCTGAAGAAACCACCCAGCAAGTGGTGGCATACTTGGACTGCACCCTGTCACCCATGATCCAAGATCCCCTGGACTACTAGGCATGCAAACATGAAGTGTGGCTGCAACTAGCCGAGTTTGCCATGGGCACGCTTTCCTGCCTGGCAAGTAGTGTGACATCAGAGCGGATGTTCAGTGTGGAGGGGGGCAGCCATAGTTTGGAAAGAGCTCGCCTTCCTTCCCAAAATGTTGAGAGACTAACCTTCATAAATAGAAATCAGGCAATCATTGTAATGCTGCCACCAGCCTTCTGCCTCTACTGCCTTTCCTATAATGGGGCGTCTTGGTCTGTACATGTTACATTTATACAAGGACATGCATGCCCCTGTCCCTTGCTATCCCATTGCTGTTGTTGGGTTCTGCTACTACTGTGATGTGCCACCATCTTGTGCTTATGCCACTGCTGCTGCCCCCCACTCTGTTATGGGACCACTATTCTCACTCTTACTGCCCCTGCAGCTGTCCCCCCTCCCCACTCTGTTATAGGGCTACTATTGTCCATTTTGGCCATGTTCACATCACCTTTTTTTTTCCATTCTTCTGATCCGTCAGAAGAACAGGGAAAAAAGGATCCTGTATTCTGAGCATCTGTAAGGCCTCTTTCACATTCAGTGAAAGTCAGTATTTGGTCAGTATTTGATCTGTATTCGTAAGCCAAAAACAGGAGCGGGTCCAAAAAAAGAAGAGATCCAAATATTTCCACTACATTTTATCTGTTTTGGATCCACTCCTGTTTTTGGCTTCCAAATACTGATGCAGAATACTGACCAAATACAGATCATTATATCCATATAATGAAAGAAGTACGGAGACAGCATATCCTTTCTGTGTGATTTATTCCAGATGCGACGTGCTGTCTATGTATCTCCTCTTTTATTATAAGGATATACCGAACAGTTAGGGCAACCTTACCACTTCCCCTAGAGACGTGCACCCACTACTAAATCTACTTAGATGTGCTGGTCACTTCTCTTTTTTTTAAATACTGCCCATGTGATAGAGGCCATTAAAGTTCTGCATGCTTTTCCATGTAAAAGAAAATGATTTCACGTGTAAATGGCCAGAATGGATGCCAATTGAGCATAGGACCTCTTTCACACGGTAACTATTTGGTCAGTATTTTACATCAGTATTTAATCAATATTTGTAAGCCAAAAGCAGGAGTGGGTCCAAAACACAGGATGCAAATATTTCCATTACATTTTATCTCTATTTTGGACTTACTGACCGTGTGATAGAGGTCGTTAAAATCCAGCTCACTGGACTTTTTTCCTTGTTAAAAAAACTATTTCAGACATAAATGGCCAAAACGGGTTAAAATTAAGCTTAAAGGGAACCTGTCAGCTCTAAAACACCCTCCAAACTAGAGTAAGCGGTGTATAGTGTAAGTGATGCTGAATCCGAATATGTAATTTTTGTTGTCATACTCACTTCCATTCCGACGCTGTGCTCCCACTAACCTGCTGTAAAATGCACTCAGTGGACTCCAGTGCTCACTTACATAATGGAGATGACTCAAAGAAGAATTCCTCTCAATGCATTTTATTGCCTGTTTGTGGGAGCACAGCGTCGGAATGGAAGTGAGTATGAAGATAAAACTTACATATTCAGATTCAGCATCACTTACACTATACATCTCTTACTCTAGTTCAGGGGGTGTTTCGGAGATGATAGGTTCCCTTTAAGGCCTCTTTCACACGGTCAGTATTTGATCAGTATTTGTAAGTCAAAAGCAGGAGTGGGTCCAAAACAGAAGAGATGCAAATATTTCCATCACATTTTATCTATGTTTTGGACCCACTCCTGTTTTTTACTTACAAATACTGATGCAAAATACTGACTAAATACTGACCATGTGATATAGGCCTTACGGATGCTCAAAATACAGGATCCTTTTTTATTTTTTTTTATCTCATTTTATCTCTGTTTTGGACCCACTCCTGTTTTTGGCTTCCAAATACTGATGCAGAACACTGACCAAATACTGACCGTGTGATAGAGGCCATTAAAGTTCTGCATGCAGGAATTTTTTTCCATGTTAGGAAAAAATTATTTCAGATGTAAAAGGCCAAAACAGATGCAAATTGAGCATAAGACCTCTTTCACACGGTCAGTATTTGGTCAGTATTTTGATCAGTATTTGATCAGTATTTGTAAGCCAAAAGAAGGAGTGGGTCCATAACACAGGAGAGATGCAAATATTTCCATTATATTTTATCCCTCTTTTGGACCCACTGACCGTGTGATAGAGGCCATTAAAATACTGCATGGAGGACTTTTTCCGGTTAAAAAAAGCGACTTCAGACGTAAATGGCCGAAACAGATGCAAATTGAGCATAAGACCTCTCAGTATTTGGTTAGTATTTCACATCAGTATTTGTAAGCCAAAAGCAGAAATACACAGAAGCGACGCAAACATTTCTATCCCATTTATCTCTGTTTTGGACCCACTTCTGTTTTTGGCTTACAAATAATGATCAAATACTGATGCAAAATACTGACTAAATACTGACTGTGTGATAGAGGCCTTACAGATGCTCAAAATACAGGATCCTTTTTTTACATTTTTTCAGTTCTTCTGACAGGTCAGAAAAATGGAAAAATAAACGGAGATGTGAACACATCCTTACTGCTGCTGCTGCCACCACCCCACTCTGTCATGGGACCACTACTGTCACTGCTACTGCCACCTTCCCCTCCCTGTCATGGAGCCACTACTGTCACTACTACTGCCACAAATGCCACACTTCCCACTCTCTCATGGGGCCACGAGTTGAATTTTGGTGCACTGTTAAGCCCACAGCAATAAATTAGACCTGATGGTAATATTGACCTGTAATACTACAGTAAATCTACAGCTAGTCTTACCACTTCCCCTGGAGACGTGCACCCACTACTGAATTTACTTAGATGTGCTGGTCACTTCTCTTTTTTTTAAATACTGACCATGTGATAGAGGCTATTAAAGTTCTGCATGCAGGAATTTTTTTCCATGTTAAAAATAATTATTTCAGGTGTAAATGGCCAAAATGGATGCAAACTGTATTTTACACCAGTATTCGAACAATATTTGTAAGCCAAAAGCAGGAGTGGGTCCAAAACACAGGATGCAAATATTTCCATTACATTTTAGCTCTATTTTGGCTATGCTAAATTTTTAATTACATGCAATTACAAAAGTAATTCAGATCCAGGTGCTGGTTTGAAAACTGTAGAAATTTTTTGGTGGGACAACCCTGTTAAATCAAAGAACATTTCTCAACTACAAACATTGGAAGGACGTGTCCTAAAATTTACTAAAATCAGAAACAAATACTGGCTATGAGAAATGTTTAGAGATTATGATTTCCATAGATCTTAACTCCTGTGTTTCCTCTATTATTTTTGTCACCCACCCACGCCACCCCACTAATTTATTCCCTGTCGCTGCCCTTTAGGGATTTTTCCTAATACCATGACAATTCTTAACCTTGGGGCAGGCGCCTGACACTAAGTCTTGCTTGTTAAATTAAAATGCTAATTAAGAAAGAAAAATAAGGTCAGTCATTAGACCCTCCGCAACTAATTGCAGATGTTTCACTAACGAGGCAGATAAAAGCCTAATGCATTTGCTCTAATTATACAGATGGAGAAACACATGTATTTTACAGGTAAGGACACATAGGGGGTCATTTAAACAGCTTGCAAATAGGCAACTGCCATGCCTGTCAGTCCGCTACTGCATAGGCTTTAGATATAAGCCTCAAAATTAGAGCCCATTCACACTGCTTTGAATTTTCGTTGGTGACCATGTTGTTTCTACCTCCCCACCGAAAGGGACATGTCCAATCTCAATACACTCGCGGCTTTAAACCACTGCTCAGCGATCTTCATCACTGCCTTCCACTGAAAGTTCCCAATGAAATTTCAGCACAGGTGTGCAGCAACCCCCTGAGATGCTGATGTAGATGATAGGAGTGGTAGTGGCCCTGATTAGTGTGTCACAGTGTACTGTGTGTCACAGTGTACTCCCTTTGGCTGTTGCTCCCTGGGTTGTTGGCCCACAAAAAATTATTTACAGAAAACAGATACAAACATCCTGCACCATGTGATAGTAAAATGTGCGGATGTACAAGGCTAAATTTAGAAATTCACGGAAAAAATGCACTAAAACAATAGATGCAAACAATATATGGACTAAGCCCTCACTCTATAGATAAAATCTGAGACTCCTAGCCAATACATTTTGATCAAAATACATCTGTGCCCACCTACCCAGCGCCACGGTGGTCTCAGTTCAGGCAAGTCCTACGCTAAACCTTCCTATGCGGTTGTGCATCTATGTTTAGGTGCGCAGACCCTGCACATATAGTGTGCTGCTCCTAGTTACCTCTATGTGCATCAGCAACCAATGAGAGGAGGAGCACACACACCTACATGTACCACCTTAATCAAGGTCGCCTCTTAGATAGGTGGGGCAAAAGTGCACATGAATGCTACTCCCCTGGTAACAGGAGCGCATTCACACCAGAAGGTGCCACTCCTTCCAGACACATCAAAAAAATATTTACGGAAAACAGATACAAACATCCTGCACCATGTGATAGTAAAATGTGCGGATGTACAAGGCTAAATTTAGAAATTCACGGAAAAAAATGCACTAAAACAATAGATGCAAACAATATATGGACTAAGCCCTCACACTATAGAGTGGGCACAGATGTATTTTGATCAAAATGTATTGGCTAAGAGTCTCAGATTTTATCTATAGAGTGAGGGCTTAGTCCATATATTGTTTGCATCTATTGTTTTAGTGCATTTTTTCCGTGAATTTCTAAATCTAGCCTTGTACATCCGCACATTTTACTATCACATGGTGCAGGATGTTTGTATCTGTTTTCCGTAAATATTTTTTTGATGTGTCTGGAAGGAGTGGCACCTTCTGGTGTGAATGCGCTCCTGTTACCAGGGGAGTAGCATTCATGTGCACTTTTGCCCCACCTATCTAAGAGGCGACCTTGATTAAGGTGGTACATGTAGGTGTGTGTGCTCCTCCTCTCATTGGTTGCTGATGCACATAGAGGTAACTAGGAGCAGCACACTATATGTGCAGGGTCTGCGCACCTAAACATAGATGCACAACCGCATAGGAAGGTTTAGCGTAGGACCTGCCTGGACTGAGACCACCGTGGCGCTGGGTAGGTGGGCACAGATGTATTTTGATCAACATGTATTGGCTAAGAGTCTCAGATTTTATCTATAGAGTGAGGGCTTAGTCCATATATTGTTTGCATCTATTGTTTTAGTGCATTTTTTCCGTGAATTTCCCACAAAAAATTAGCCCGCCTCCAATATCTCCAAATCAAACTACCTAATAATAAATCTGTCTTAGTTGTCCATAGCAACCAATCAGAGCTCAGCTTTCATTTTTTCTGAGCCCTGTAGATTTACTATTCAGTTTGATAAAAGTGGCCTATTGTGTCAGAAAGATGGTGTTCTCCCTGAAACAGCAAATAGGGATTGTGGAAGGCTATGTACGAAGCAGATCGATTAAGGAAACGCAAGAGACCTTTGCCGACAAGTACCCAGGAACAAAACTACCAGCTAAACGTATTCAAAGTCTGGTGTGGAAATGGCATCAAACTGGCTCTGTTGCAAATATGAAGAAACCAAGGCTTCCATCGATCAGGATAGCTGAAATTGTGCATGAAATTCAGCAACGGATTGCAAGTATCCCCCAAAACTGAACTCAAAGGCTGTCTCAGCAAGTTGGTGTATCCCGAACAAGGTGTCAGCGAGTGCTGAAATCTCAGAACCTGTAACCATACTGAATAACGTGTGTGTAGTATCTGAAAGAGTGACAAAGTTAAACACGTAAATTACTGGACTTGGTTACTAACTATGTACCCATTGCTGTAGTTCATGACGATCGAAGCTTGCTTTCATTTATCAGGTCACCCAGAATATGAGATAATGGTCCGCTGAAAATTCCCATTTGAGTCACTAACCGCACTTCGAGACCAGAAAATTTGTTGTTTGGTGCACAGTGTCAGGAACACGAATAGCGGGCCAAATTTTCTTCAAATCAACTGTGAATACCACAATTAACCTGGAAATCTCTGAACGGTTTTACAACCAACTAACACCCGAAGAAAAAAGTAAATCCACCTTTGGCTTTCAACACTGCCTGAATCCTTCTGGGCCTGCTCTCGATCAGATTCAAGCATGTCTCACCCAAAATCTGTTCCCAGGTCTCTTCTAAACATTCCCAATGTTGGTGCATATTGGTCGAATACAGCTTTTTCTTCAACCCTACCCACAAGTATTGAGACGACCATTGATCCTGGTCAAGTATCCAAAGCCTTTGGCTGTGATACAACCCCATACTATCAGGCTTCCTCCACTGAACTTGACAGTTCCTTCAATTTCTCGATCCGTGAGCCTCCTTTTCCCTTGTTTCTTCCAGACCCATTTGCACTCATAAGAGCCCAGTCTATTGACTTTCATCTCATCGCTCCAAATCCCCCCTTTCCAATCTTCTACTGTCCATTGTTCGTACTTTTTTGCAAACTTGAACCGATGTTTCTTATGACGATATTAAAGCCAAAGATTCTTTACCTTTTTCCGGGCCATCATTCCATACTTGTATAATGCGCATTGCACTGTGCTTGCATGGACGTCTGTGATCTCACCATTATGAAGCATACGTCTAACATAAAATATGCTGATCACTATTCTACACGCTACAGTAATAGTGATTATGAATATTAGTTTTACAAAACAAACCAGTATGACAAACCAGGGCAAATTTGTATCCTGCATAGCGCTGCACGTTTCAAGGAGCAGCCTGAAATAGGTGTAGGGCTGTTGCATGCCCTCAATAGAGGTGCGCCCAGCAACTCCTTCTTCGTTCTAGACATTTTCTTGCAATCACCACTAGAGGGAGCTCAGTGTAAAGAAATTTTTACAACTTCTATTGCAGTCAATGGTGACTGTATAAATTCCTATGCACTGAATTTCCTCTAGTGGTGGTTGCAAGGCAACCAGTTTTATAATACATAGTTTGATGGAAGCCACAGACATAAAATTATATGGTTGAACTGTATCAATGTATTTCTGCCAATTGTGTGGTGTAAATGCACTGAGAAATATGGAGTTCAGTGCCAGCACTTTTTTTTAAACACTTGTTCCATTATAAGTTGAATAAAGCCACACCCCAAAAGCACAACCCCTTTTTACTGGCATTTTTTGGTGGGAAAGGTGGAAATCCTACATATGGGTCAACAATTGGCACCTCATCACCTAAAATGGGTGAATAAGATGGCCCACTATGCTACAACACTGGTCACAGAGGAGGTAGGGAGTGAGTATTGAGATATATCTCCTCCAAGTGACCATTTGGAACGCTGAAAATTTGCAGTAGGCCCATAAGTATGAGCCAATCCCAATCAGGTGGACCCATCCTATATAGGTATTACACAGTGAATAATTCATTTTAAAGAGTTTGTCTGGCCAGTAAAACATTGGGGCATAAGAAGTGATACTCGTCGATGCACAGGAAATGACTACTGACCCCAGTGGTGACCTGCTTCGGCCATTGAAGTGACCTCCATTTCCCAAGTGTTGAGAAGGACCAGGGAGTGCTGGGGGGAAGTGTGCAACGAGCCACCCCCAGGGCCCTGTTGTGTCCTAGGTTTAGTGGAATGCCAAGTGGTGTGGTGCAGCTTATATGTGCCACAGTGCTCCTACCTGGATACAGTGGGACCCCAGGCTTTGGCTCCGTAGAATTAAAAAGGGAAATAATTGAGGGATGAAGGCAAAATATAGACACAAGAAGAAATAGTGGCACACCAAATAATATACAATGGAACGGAGGTGCGCCAATCAGCGGCTTACCCTTCGCCGTAAAAGAAAAACAAAGTAATACATAAAATTATGATGGGCACACTCCTCACCCAGATATGTCACAAATTGTTAATTGATAATACTTATGTCTAAGTATTTTAGGTGAATATATTGGTAATAGAAATATGACATAAAATTGGAATCCACTGTGGTTGTATAAAATTATATTATTTCTTTATTTTAGTTAGAAAAACATATATAGGCAAAATAACTTGAGTCCAGACCTTCATATGAAATTCAACGGCAGCTTTACTTCAATAAACTTTCATCCAAATGATTTGCAGGCTTTGTCTTGGTTCCAGCAGGCTTTGGCATAATAGCTATTTGGCTTGATAGCTTTACCTTCTTTCTCTGCTGGGCTGACAGGCTTGCTTTCTTTCTTTATGCTGCACTAAACTTTGCTTAACTTAACTTTGTCTGGTTTCTGTACTTTAGGTCTGTTCTGGTATCCTTGCATGGGGTGCCGTTGAATGTTATTCCCCTCTTGACACTCAGTAAATAACTTATCATTATTAACTTAGCCGAAGAACTATTCCTCTGGCCCCCATGGCTTCCAGACATCTGGTTCCATGGTCAGTATAGCTTAGGCTGCTCTGGCTGACATGTCAGGCTGTGAGCGTGCCACACCTGATTTCTTTTCCTGTCCAAATTAGAACTTCAACTCGACCTAGAACCAACTGGAACTGCTGCCTGTCACTACTGATAGGAAGCAGGACTGGCCCACTTCTGCCAAGAGGAGTGAGAATGGAATGGTGAGTTCCATTCTATCTAGGTATAGCTCTGCCGTATACACTGCCACCTGCTGGTGAACCAGGCATATTACATGTAATAACAGTTATATAGAAATCATATCATTGCACAATGTAAAAGGCCCTGGAGAGAAAAACACAAGATGGCAGTCATGTTAGCCCATTAGAGACAATAGCAGGGTGTAGGAATGCTAACCACTCCTGGGTGTTACAGGTGGTGCTGAAGTTAGTATTACTTCTTTTGTTTTTTTGTTTTTTTTTTATGTCATTTTGGTGGCCGGACAAATGCCTTTAATGGCTTGTACGTCATGCCACTTACAAACCACTGCAGTGACAATGCATGGCCAGTCAGAGCTTCCCCAGGGGATAACTGGTGAGCTGATCATTGCAAGAGCTAGAGCAGCTACCTAAAGAAAGGGTTGTCTTTATGAGACAAGCCATTTAAAGCTTGGGGAGGTGAACTTTAGCATTATATGGCCTCATTTCCGTGTATATAAAAATTCATGGCCTAATATAACCTCAAAACATACCATCATCTCTAAGGCCTAATTCACACAATCATAATTTATGCTATTCACCCTTCTATTTCTCCATATGGACTGAGAAACTACTTTGGTCCATGTCCTGCACGGACATACAGACTTCACTGCCATAATTAAAAACTGACCTTGTGTTTCGACCACAATCATGGGCCTAAAGAATCAGAATCAGGCCTAAAGATCATAGAGAATCTGGATAATCTTCTCACCTGCTCGTTGACTATCCCATGATTAATGTAAAAATGAAAATCAAATATAATATAGTACATGACTCTTTCTAACAGAGCTAGAACCAGCCCTGTACCTCACATGGATCCAGAGATCTCCCCATTCATATCTCCAATTTCTCTGTTAGATTCATTTCAAGTTGACAGCTTTAGTTAACATTTTCTCAGGCAGTTGAAGGATGGAACTGAGCATGTGCTTCCATCTCAGTGAGAAGGACGGAGACATTAGAAAAAGAGCAAACAGCAGGTGGCGCTATACAGATAGATTTCAGTACATAATTCAGTGGCTATACTAAATTTTTAATTACCTGCAATTACAAAAGTATTCAGATCCATGTTCTGCTTTGAAAACTGTAGAATATTTTTTGTGGGACAATCTCTTTAACCACCCTCTGATAGAACATTTACTAAGCACATTCACCAGAATTGATGCATAAAATGCGTAAAAAAGAATGGTGTTGATGTTTCTGCCAAATATAACAACTGTTTTCTCCAGAATTTTCACTATATATAAGAATGCATCACACCAGAAATGAATTATAAATATCAAAGTGGGCGGGGATATCAAATTGGCGCATATTATGCCTAATTTATCATCCTCTTATCTGAAAAAATGGCTCAAATTGTTTCGGACAATTAAGCCAGCTTATGTGGTGGTGTTTTGTCAAAACGTTGCATTTATGAAAAGAAAACCAACTCGTCGCGGAAACAAGTGATAGGCAAGCATTAAATCAGGAGGCGTTTATTTTTATTTCATAAAAATTATCTAAACAACGGGGTTCTGTCAGTAAAGTGACATTCAACAGAGGCAGGTCAAGCCAATACTACTCCATTCATTTTCAATGGGACTATTGGAAATAGTGCGCTGTACTCGGCTATCCCCAGCCGTCCCCCGGAGAATAACTGTAGCAGCAGTATACACGCTCAACCTGCCACTCCATTAATTTTAGGGTCCAGGGCCCCCCATTCTTGTACCTCCACCAATCTAATAGTTATCCTTTATCCTGTGGACAGGGAATAACTTCTTATAATTGGAATACCCCTTTAAGCCTGTGATCTCAGATGCCGTGGACACTGTAACACACAGTTTTACTTTATTGGCTAGGCTGGGCAGTGCTGCTCAGTATTCACAGCAGGGAGACTTTTATGAGAAAAGCGTCTTTGGAGGGACAAACAGTTTGATCATATGGAAATGGCTGATGAAATAATTAAAAAGGAGTCTATAAAGGACATTTCTGGATGTTCAGCAGAGGAGCAAGGTGACCTGAAGAGAAAGCCACAAACTTAACGAGCTACTGGAAAATATAAGGAAAATGAGAGTGATAAGAATCTGGCAGAGACACAAGGTCTATGGCTGCCTGGTGAAGCTGTTAGTTATGTGTGACCGAGGAGAAGACAAGGACTGGAGAAGTACAGGAAAGTTTTTCTTCAAAGTTTATCGAGGAGTGTGTAGTTGACACTGGGGAAACATTTCTACCTGTTAAGACATCTCAATATAACTAAGCACACTACTGGAAAACTAAAATTAGAAAACCTGGAAAACAGTACTATTGAGATGAATTTTTTTTTAAAGTATTAACTGCTAGTGGTGCTTGGTCAATAGTCACGGAACCAGGGTGGTGCACCCTTTACTTTGGGATTCGGTAGCAGGGTATATGTTGAGGCAGGGTTACATTAATACTGGGTAGCATCTCCCCTTGTGATCCAGGCATGGTAACAGTCAGACAGATGTTGGATATCCTTTTATATGTGATTCCAAGCTCTTTTAACTGGGACTCATAGTTTAACCAAGGTGGTTGTTGTCTGCTGTGTATGAGAAATCCATTGCTCCATCCAGTCCCAGACATTCTCGACGGGGAAGAGATCTGGCAATTGAGCTAGCCAAGGGAGCTGCTAGAGATGCTGAAGAGCACATTGTGTAGTGCAGGCAGTGTGTTGGCAGGTGTTATCTTGTTGTCATAGGCCTTCAAAGGTAGTAGGACTGGTTGTACCATGTCCCGGACATACCAAAGGTTAGCCAATGTTCCTTCTACAAATAACAAATGAGTAGCTAATGGTGCCCCACACCTGGTGTTGGTCCTGTGTGTCTCTACACTATAAATTACTCTAGTATAGAGCTCTCCAACCCTCCTATGAACTCTGATGCGACCAGCAATGGCAAAGAATAGTGTTCAGTGATGCAAGAAAGTTCTGCCTTAGCATCAGGTAGTTATGTGTTCATTGACCAAGTAGTGTAGTGTATTACCCTCCACTTCCCCTTACTAAGGTTTATTTTCCATATGTGTGGCAATTACCAATGACAAATAGCACAGGGACAGGGATAATTGCGTGGCTAGGGCAACTCCCTGGGAAGGAAACTGAAGTACCTGAAGGAAACCCACACAAACACATACAGATTCAAACTCAGGACCCTGGCACTGCAAGGCACCATTGTTAACCACTGAGCCACAGTGCTGCCCCAGGTAATGTTCTTTTTCTCTTTGAAAGTTTTGTATGTGTACTATGTAATCAATCTGCCATGCAGTACTAAAAATCATGTCTCTATGACTTGGTGAGACTGTCATAGACCTGTGTTCATACACAGCAGGCAGTCAGAAGAGGCAGAGCTGCAGTGGGATGCATACCTCCCAACTTTCCAAAGAGCGAAAGAGGGATAAAAGTATCAGTGCGGATCCGGCCGCAGCACGTTAACGCCTGCTGAGAGGCAGCCTTAATTTGTATTTTCGCTCCGACTGCCTCTCAGCAGGGGTTAACGTGCTGCGACCGGATCCGCGGCCAACCCCCATTACAGTGAATGGGGCCGGAGCGAGGTTCCGGCCCCACACGTGCACCAGTGTGGAAGTACCTTTAGGCCAGAGAGGCAACACCACAGGACTGGGCAGCAGGGCTCCTCCAGGCTCCCATGCCCCTCTTTACCACCTGTTTTATGCCCGTCCTGCCAGGGCTGCGTCTTAGTCACTGATGTCACTAAGCCAATGAACTGAGCACAGCCCTGGCCTGATGGATTGTGCCTTGCTGTCAGCGTCCTTTACTTTGGCTGCACGGCGCCCGGGGCACATATGGCCCACCCCACCAATCCCCTCTCATCGCCTGTGATCCGGGCGGAGGAGGGGAAAATAGTGCCAGACGGAGCTTTGTCACGCCGGGGCTTCCTCACAGTGAGTGAAAGGTCACTGCCTGCATGGCCCGGCTGATGGTAAGCCGGGACATGCAGGCAGCCGCCCGGGACAGCAGTGAAAAACCGGGACTGTCCCGCTGGATCTGGGACGGTTGGGACCTATGGGAATGGGACAACACAGCAGCCTGAACCAAAAATGAGGCAGGGGGTATGTCTCAGACTACTTCAGATCCCCATGCAGCTACACTATAGTCTCAGATCACAACTATGCCCTGATGGACCTGTAAGACAAGGTAGGCCCTGGGGTATGGTATAGGAAGAATATAGGCAACACAATGCTGAATTCAACTGTATCTCACTCTGAGTTGAAAAGGCCTATTGTTACATAATCTAGGCAGAGTTCTTGGAGGTTACTCTCTCCATGAGGTTTAACGCCTGGCAATTTAACATGGAAGCTTATCACAGCCTGGACAAACTTTGGGCAGCCAAAACTGATGTTGGGTATAGTCTTGTTTCACTTTAAGAGGTCTGCAATGTCCCCTCAAGACTGTAGTGTAGGAGGATGTTAGGTCATCCTGCTTCACACAGCACAGAAGTCAGGTCTCAAGTCTATAGTGGTATTACTCATACTTGAAGCAAGCCAGTCCAGAATCCCCGCTGACCAGTGGGTGCCTCCCTGCGATACCCCTGTATCACACTACAATCCACTTATGTCTCTTTAGCCAACCCCTCGCCCCCCCCCCCATCTGCCTAATTGGCTCACCACTCCTCACCAATCCCAGTTTGCTACAGCAGCCTCCTCTTTCACACCTTGTGGCTTCAGCTACACACTACACCTGTTCCCTGCTGCACACTTTCCACACATTAAATAACTGTACACTGCCACATTGTGGAAAACTGCAAGACACAGAAACAGAATATTTCAATTTACTATAGTGAGCAGAAGCTGAATACATTTTTTAATGAGCCATATTCTGTAAGTAAAATGTCAACATATCAAACATAACATGCCTGATGCCCTGGACATACCCTACAGACCAAAACTAACAGCAGGTAAGCATCAACTATAGGTACTGACTTGCATATAATTTTTGAGATCATGACCGTCGCTTTGAAGGGGGTGTCTCATCTCAAAGTTACTAAGGAGAGATGAGACACAATCCTGGCCACCAGACAGCCTGGAAATGGAGACAACCCCTTTAAGCAATATATGTGCTTCCTACGAATCTTCTAGACTTCTCTAGACTATGACCTCTACCCCTTCTTATTTAAAAACTGCTCTTATGTAACTTCAGATGGCTCTTCACAGTCATATAAACAGCTAAATACCTAAATGCCACTTTCACTGAACCATACAATTATTCCTCACCACCTGAACATTATAGCGATCAGACTTCACTCAACAGTAACATCTAGCATTGCTGAAACATCTAAGACTAATTCATTTAGCACACTTTCTATGGAGACTGCTGAACTGAATCTGTCATTTGTAGTTTCATAAATCTCACAGTTTATCAGAAATACTGGAACACTAAGTTGAGATAAGTGATAAGAATAAAAGGAAGATAAAGATGCAGTTACTGTATAGCGATTTCCTCATCAGAATGAGATTGGCTACCCATGAGAAAATAATTTAAAACACTTCAGATGGTTAAAGGCACAAAACTCTGGTAATGAGCTTATGAAAACGCCAGCAGGGAGACAAAAAGTTACCCTTGCTATCAATCACTCATTCTCCAACCCTAGCACCTCCAAATCACAATAATAATTAAAGAGTTTGTCCCATAATAATATTCTACATTTTTAAAACCAACACCTGGATCTGAATACTTTTATAATTGCATGTAATTAAACATTTATTATAGCCATTATTCAATACAATCTATCTGTATAGCACCACCTGCTGTTTGATCTTTTCCACCTAGCTCTGTCCACCTGAGGTGGTCGTACATGCTCAGTTCCATTATTTAACTACCATCAGCCATTATCTACAAAAGCCAACACCAGTGGTGGGTATACCCCCACAAATATGTCAGTGTCTCAAAAACTTGTCATGTGGCTTTGAGCATTAATTACAGCTTCACAACACGTCTCATGATGTTCACAAGTCGACTTCTTGTCTGCTGAGGCATGGCATCACACTCTTCTTGAAGGGAGGCCCTCAGGTCATAGGGATTCTGCGGTACAGAGTTACGAGCCTCTACACGGTGACTCTGCTCATTCCAAAGGTTTTCAATGGGATTCAGGTCTGAAGAAAGTGCAGGCCACTCCATTTGAGGTACCCCAGTCTCCAGCAGCCGCTCCCTAATGATGTGACCTCAATGAGCTGGCGCATTGTTGTTCATGAAGATGAAATTAGGCCTGTGTTGTTCATGCAGAGGCACAATGACTGGATTCATTATGTTATTTAAGTAGTATGGGCTTGTCACTGTACCATTCACAAACGTAGGGCAGTTCTGTATTGACTAGACACACCTGCCCACACTGTAACACCACCACCCCCAAAGGTTCATCTGGTGACAAAAGTGGCTGATGCGTAGCGCTCTCATGACATTGATGGAGACAATCATTTCTGCTCAGCGTGAATCGACTTTCATCAGTGAACAGCACTGAGGCCCACTGGTCCCTTGTCCAGCGTAGAAGCTCCCTGGCCCATAGGCAAGACGCTGACGCCTGTGCCTGGTGGTGTAGTCAGGTACCCTGGCAGTTCTAGCACGCAGACCACACTGATGTAAATGGTTTCAAATGGTCTGACATGACACTTGGGTGCCTCTCACCTCCCTTACATGTGCCTGGAGTTGGCATTCATCATCTAGTTCCACAGGGCATTGTTCGCAATGAAGCGGTCACAAGTGTGGCATGTGGCCAAAGGATGTTCAATCCTATGTCCTTCTGTGACTCTTCCAGTCTCTCTGAACATCCTGCTTGAAGTCTCGTAATGGCGAGGTACTGTTGATTGTCAATTGTTAGGCGTTGTCTTGGTCTCATGATGTTAAAATGTGAACACCATGATGAGGAGGACCAGGAAATTTATTAGGCGATTCATGAATCAAACACCTATTGTGAATTTTGTCGTTAAGCTCCTTGTTAGAGAACAGCAAAAAGTACTAAAATATTGAACACTTAAATATGTGCATTCAAAATTTTAGAGAAGATAACATTAAGTTCACCTGTAAAGGTCAGAGTGCATTTTAGATTCATCATAACATTTCACCCACAAGCCAAATATCCCTAATGTTTTGTGACTAATTGTATATATGTGTATATATGTATGTTTTCTTTCAGATCTCATTTCAATGGAGATGTAATCTGCACAGGAATCTGCAACATTATTCACAAACTTTTGCGGGGCCACGGAACAGACGTGCGGATGCGGACAGCACATGGTGTGTTGTCTGCATCTTTGCAGCTCCATTGAAATTAATGGGTTCGCATCTGACCTACGAAAAATGCAGATCAGATTGGACCCATTCACTTCAATGGGGACACAAAAGATGAGGACAGAACACTATGTCCATACTGTTGCACCCGCAAAAAAAATAGAACATGTCCAATTCTTGTCCATTTTGAAGTGAGATGAAGCTGTGTTACAGGTAACTGTTAAAACTGTTAAAACTGCTTGTTCTATTCTTCAAGGTGTCCAGTGATGGTGTAACAGCGGTGACAGATGTAACACATAGGTTGGGATCTGCCACAGGAGTGACAGATAGGCCCAGGGCTTTTGCTTAATGGGGTTTTCCGAGACTTTATAAGTGATAACCTATCCTCAGGATAGGTCATCAGTATCTGATCGGTGGGTGTCTGACACCCGGGACCCCCATGGATCAGCTGTTCAAGAAGGCAGCAATTCTCTGAGCTGCACCCTTCTCACAGCTTTCTCTAGGCCAGTGATGACATGTTCATCGGTCACATCACTGGTGACGGTCCAGAGGATAGGTCATCAGTATTAAAATGGTGGAAAACCCTTTTAAACTATATTGACTGTTTGTTTGTTGTCAACACTAAACCTCACCAGAACCTGCTATTTTGGGTGGAATCATGTACCATCATTGTTATACCGCTTTTGGCCCTTTACAAACTGACAGAATCTGAGCTATCAATCCCACCATTGTAGCATGACTCTGGCTGTCATTTACAAGTTCAAGGCCATGTGCTCAGAGCAATGTACAGTGTAGTTAATACGCCAAGATGTCTCTTTAGAGCAATTTTTCTCACACTGCACTTCTCTAGCTGAATCTTGCACATGCATCCAGGAATGGGAGTGTAATACATCTTTATCTACAATGCCATGGGATGGACCCCAATGTCAAACTGCGCTTTGCACCAGTTTTACAGGTTGATATACTTACAATGTACACTTCCGCAATGTCCTCTGCGAGATGTGGATATTCTCTTATGCAGATGTCCAATCTGCTCCAATGGTGTGTCCAAGCACCATAAGACTTTAATCTCCTCAACACACATCTATATAGAGACTCATTTGTCCTTTTCAGACAGCAATAGTCCACTGAATTTTTCTCTACACCTCCTCTTTTACATCTGGCAGGCTTTCTGATCTTTTTATGGTCTTTCGCTTATCTTGCTCTGGCTGGTACCTAATCCAGGGCAGGCTTTGCTTTCAGCTTTCTCTCTCATGTGCTCACTCCTCTTTGCTCTTAGACTGATATACTGACACTGAACTGATTTGTCCTAACCTCTCCTCTGTAAATAGAGAGGGTGACAAGAGCCCCATCTAGTAATGGGTGAAAATACAGCCTATTTGCACTTTAATCAGCACAAATATAAGAAAGGCAAATGTTACAGTTTTACACCTCTTTTTGCAGTATACCAGTGCATAAGCAGTGGAATATTGCATATGTCCCTTTGCATTAAGGGGTTAAAGCAATAGGGTGTCTTAGCTATAAGGGCATATGTAAGTCATAAGAGGGGTTCCATGTGCAACGCTCTGCCCCCCAGGACCCTATCACATCCCAGGTTTAGTTGGAATGTCGACTGCTGTGGTGCAGTCTATATGTATCAGGGTGCTCCTACCTGGATACAGCAGGACCCCAGGCTTAGGTTCCAAATCAAATAAAGGGGAATAGTTGAGTTAGGGGATGAAGAATAACTTGAGTCCAGACCTTGGAAAACTTTAACAGCAGCTTTACTTGGGTAAACTTGATTCCAGACAATATTCAGGCTTTTCTTACATTCAGGCTTTCTCTTGGTCCCAGCAGGCTTTGGCGTAAACTGGCAGGCATATTTGATAACTCTACTTTCTCTCTTTCTCTGATGACTGATAGGCCTGCTTAATAACTCTGCTTCCTTTTTCTCTGCTGTGCTAAACTCTATTTGGGTCTGGTTACTGGACTTTTGGTCGGTTCTGGTGCCTTGGGTTGTTATCCCCCTCCTGACCCTCAGTAAATTAAATTAGCATGGAGTCTGGGTGCTCTACATGCTACTTCCCTTTGGTGGCTTCTGCTCCAGCCAAAGAACAATTTCCTCTGGCTGCTACTTCTTTCAGGTCTTCTCAGCTCCAATATGGAGTCTAAACTGGAATCAACTAGAACTGCAACCCTTCCCTTCTGGTAGGAAGCAGGAATTTTCCACTTCTGACCAAAGAGGGAAGAATAGAATGGTGAGTTCCATTCTATCTAGAGATCTCTCTCTCTCTGTCATATAAGCTGCCACCTGCTGGTGAACCAGCCTTATTACATGAAAAAAACAGTTGCATAATAGTAAGATAAATACACACTTGTGAAGGACCTGGAAATAAATACAAGAACAACATTGGTGTTAGCAGTAAAAGACAGTAGCGGAGTGAAAGAATAGTAACACTACTCTGAGCTGTTACACATGCTCAGAACCCTTCTCAATGAGCTGAAGCGGGGAGCTTCTAAAGAGCAGGAGCTCATGCTCTGACGAAATCAAGCTGTCAATGTATTACATAGATGTCAAACATTTGCATGGCTGCCATGTAATACCACATTTTTCCTGCAGTGCTCCCTGCAGGGGAAATGTTACATAGGCGGCTGCAGCATTATGCAGCGCTGGAGGTGTCCAGCATCCTGTTGGATGGTGGTTGCCTCCAGGCAGAGGATCTTTTGATCCTCTGCCTTTGATGTGCCCACAGCTGAACACATTTGTCCAGTTGCCCAGCTGCCTCCCCTCCTCAGCAGAAACACATGAACACAATCAGGGGAATCTTAAAGGGGACATGTATATAGGACAGGTGTGGCCAGCAATGGAAAGCTGAGGACCACTAAGCTTATAGGCTCAGCACTTCAGTCTACTGAGACCTCTTTTACATGAAAAATAAGAGCCTTTTTTTTCTTGGGAAGGATGCAATCTATTTTTACAAGACAAGCATAATTTTGATCAACCCTTCGGACAGTATTCCTGGTTTAATGGGGTCATTCCTGCTGACTTGTGCTCTCTAATCTGAACTCACAATTATAATCCCATAAATTATTAATTGAATAAATGCACTGTAGAATATATACTCTGTGTATTGATTGAAAGAAATGAAGGTCTTTCTATTCCTATTGGCAATTTTTCTTCAAGGTTTCTTCATATAGGGAAATTTGAAAATGCTTTACTAGCAGGGCCAATGCAAATACCTGACTGACAGCATGCTCCTAGCAATTCTTTTCAGAATATTAAGCTACAAGTGACCTTATATCAAAGAGGAAGTCTTCAGCCCTCTGGCTGTTTTGTTTGCCCATCCACCGCCACTATCTTTTTCCATGGATTGGCCTTCCCTCGATTCCAAACAAAAAGTGCTTATTTTCTACTGTTCTCAAACAATTTTAACTCTTTCCAGTCCTAGTGACATCCAGGAGCCTTGTCACATATTTTGGAGAATAAGCAGAAAAATATCTAGATGCTAGACTAAATATATATATAAATCCCATAAAAATACTTAATTATTACTGATAGCATTATAAAGGGGCATTCCCACGACTGTAATTTCGCTCTGCATCCAAGTCACAATTTTTGAGGATTGGATGTGGACACATTAATTTCAAAGGGGCCGCAAAAGATGCAGATAGCACACCGCATGCTGTCTGCATCCATATATCCATTCTGGGGACAAATTTGAGGACAACAATAGGCATTTCTAACAAAAGGCAGGACGTGCTGATCAGTGGAATCGACAGACCACACACAGCCTGCGTATCCACAATTTGTGGACTGCAAACGGATATGGTCACGTGATCGATGAACGTGTACTTGGCTACACATGTTAAATATATAGGAGAGTATTAGATATAGAAAGGATAATTCCACAAAAACGTAAAGTGACTGCCCAGTTGTAATATAGCTGAGCAGACTATATGGGTGAAGGCAATGCATCTGGTGGTGTCCACAGAGGAATGGAGCAGCAAAAAAAATAAGCAGGAGACACTTGAGGCAAATACAACAGTTCAGAAGCTCACAAGAGGCTCTAAATCTTGGCAGATCCATATCAAAGGCAATAATGTTTGGCAATTTCACAGCACAGGCCCAGTTCTACAGTCTAACTATATATGGTGAAGCTAACGGTTGGTCCTCATGGTGTACTCCCTTAGTCTGGTGCTCCTTGGTGATGGGTGCAGTAAAAATGTAGTTTTGAAGAATGAGGCCAGAAGCAAACGTAGAATAATCTCTTTTACTGAGTACAAAGTATAACTTCAGGTACATTCAATAGCAGCAATAGCGCAATTCTCTGGCACCAGTAAGGATTTTGGAGGCAGGTTGGATGGCTGCAGTTTAGCACTTGTATTGTACTGGCCTAGTGGTATTCTGGGTGATTGGTGTCTTAGCCGTAGTCCCTCACCTCACAGCAGTGTCTTTGAATGCTGGTCTCAGCTGGTCACTCTGCTGTCTGTCTTCTCCAGGACTTACTTTAGGAAAAATTGTTGGTTGTTCTCTCTGGAAAATCTTTTTAGGAACAGGAGCTCAGCAGTGTGCTTCCTCTCCGTTCTGTGGTTACATTATAGGAACTGCAGATAAACCCAGGTCTGGGGAACTGCAGGTACTCCATGATGCACCCCAGTCCAAATGCCCGCTCTCTTACAAGAACGATAGGCCAGGGTAATAAAGAGACAACTTGCATAAAAAGATCGGACATTGTTTGAGGCGCTGTAACCAGAGCAGTGAAAGAGACTTGAAGTTAGACTGCAATTCGTGGGCGTTTTGAGGGCGGACAGCCCTCTTTTTCAGGCATATTAACATAAAAGAAAGTAACAAACAGACATTTAAAATAACATTTTGGCGCGCAGACCTGAGTGTGAGGTCAAACTTAAAGGGTGGGTGATTAGTGGTACTAGTATGTGAGAAGGGGTTGGGACTAAGCTTTAAATTTAATATACTATTTGTTATATAAAATAATTTGTTATTTAATATAATAAATAACTTAAAAGCATGAATTAAAAACAGATGTATTAAAGAAAAGGTATGGGAGCCAATAAAATATTAATTATTAACAAACAGTATGTGACTGGAAAGTAATCAGAGTTAACAGGTCAATAAAATGTATGATTGTATGCCAAATGTGTCTACTGTAAATAAGATAATGCTGGTAAATTATTAAATAAAAGCTTGATGTTGAATTGGTAATATAGGTTTATCCATTAAGAAATATTAAAAGGGTTACATACTAATTCTGGCTAATGTGATAGAATTATATTAATCAATTAATTAATAATAAAAACAACATAAAACCAGGATACTCAAGTGGAATTATGTATTGTGTTCAAGACTGTGGGGAAATAACCAGAATTCTAGCCACTAGAGGTAGAGGACAGCTTTCAGAATATGCGACTGAAACTGAAATTCTACTTTTTTTTTTTTATTATTTTTTTTATTTTAGTTTCAGCTGCACAATTCTTTTCAGAAAACAACAGTCTTTCACAGACCTCTGTCAGAGTGGCTTGCACTTTGGCCCCACTGGGCACCAACATTTCTAATGGCTCGCAGGCGATGTGCCAGAACTTTGTACTGCCTCTCCTCTGCTGCTTCTCTCTACAAGCTACCAACACATTCTGTTTATTTCTTGGGCTCTACAGTAATACACTAGAGCCCCTCGCAGACTTGTGCAAGAGTCTGAAAACTGGCAAGGCGATGCCTAGGCAATGGTAGCAGCTTTCTCAACACCTCCACCATTCTCCACTATTTGCTGCAGCCTTCTCAAGACCCTACAAACCCCAGTTGCAGCATTCTCCCGCTATTAAACTCTACCCCACTGGAAACAGTATTTTTCCAACTACTCCCCCACTCGCACCAAAATTTTCCCCACTACTTCCCCCATTGTCTGCAGCATTTTTGCACTTTATGCAGGTAGAAACATTTTCCTCACCACTTAGTTTCCTCCATTCCATTTTCCTCCATTTCACCCCTCCCCCCACGACAGCACCTTCCCATCCCTCCCCTTCTTTCAGCAACATTCTCTGCTTTCCATTTCCCAATGGACAGAAGCATCTACTTCCTCCACTTATATGCTGGCAGCGGCATTGTCCCTCTTCCCGAATGACAGCAGCATTGTCCCCTCCCACTTCTCCGCTGGCAGTAACATTCAACAAATGCAAAAACCATATAGAAAATATAAATATGAAGCTGTATAGAAAAAGGTATAGCATGTGCCATTTTCTATAAGGGCTTATCTGTGTAGAAATGCATTTGTCCATTAATTTAGGTTACTTGAAGCTTAGTACATGTACCAATGTAATGTAAAACTGTGAGTAACAAATGCATCTGCACAGAATAACCTCTACAGAAAAAGGTTTTTGAATTCTGGCCACCCACCTGTTGACTTTATACACCTTAGTGGTCGGCACATAGCTCTGCACAGACAAAGTAAAATGTCCATGCAGAGATCACAGTTGCACGATAATCATACAGCTGCAGGAGCCGTTGTCATTGACAGCAGGACTTCTTATAGAGAAAGCATGTGTGGTTTATCACTGTTCCTGCCTTCCTCATTGATCTATACACAACGCTCAATGAGTACCGTGTTTAGAGATCAGGAAGTAGCTTTCTGCCCTGGTCTTTGCGGTCATCGGGACTGTGAGTCTGTGCGAGCTGCTGGGTCTTATCATACCCAGATCAGCTTTGCAGTTAGACTGTACAGCACTGTATAGTGCTGTACAACCTCTCTTGGTGCTGTATCCACCTGTAACTGGGGCTACTATGTCAGCCCCAGTCACAGGAGAAATCAGCAATATAAAAAAAATGTAATGTTAAATGTCCCCAAAAGGTCTTGTATGACCTTATTGGGACAAAAAGTGTAAAATAAAAAAAGATGTCAAATGTCCTCTGATATCCCATACTAATGACCTGGATATGCTAGGAGTTGTAGTTCTCTCATCTTATACATCATTCCTATCCCATAATGTCAGCCTGGACATGCTGGGAGTTATAGTTTACTCCTTGTATACTTCCTCCTTGTAATGTGCTCTGCTATCACACTACATCAGCCTGGACATGTTTGGAGTTGTAGTCTTTTCATCTTATACCACTCCCCTCAAATGTCTTCTGATATCCCATCATAACAACCTGGACATTCTGGGAATTGTAGTTCTCTCCTCATACCTCCCCCTTGTTCTGATATCTCATAATATCAACGTGGACATGCTGGGAGTTGTGTCCTCTCCTCTTATACTTCCTTCCTGTAATGTCCTCAGACACTGGTATATAGATTATGGTTTCCATTCTGTGTGTTGTATCGTCACCCACTGTCTCGAGTATGGTGCCCTCCTTTTGGGGGAATGGAAGTGGTCACCCTAAGCACTAATGATACTAGTTTATTGCATAGTCATGAGATCAGAAATGTGCATTAGCTGCAGGATACGTCTGTACCTTTTTACCCATTTTTTTTAGTTCTGCAGTCTTTTTTTTTTCTTTAGAATTTTGAACACTGCGGCAATGTTTATGTCAGTGAACAAGATGGCAAAAACATCACAGTGTGACTTCCATATGTGTCACATTTATGTGCATGCTCTTCCTGTGTATACCCTGTGGTGTCCTGTTATATACACCCAGCAATGAGACTATTCTCACTTCTCTACAATGTGCTAAACTCTATAGCTAAAAAGACGTTATAAACTTGGGACTAAAGGCCCTATTGCAGGGTTTCGTGGGTCAGTTATCGGGAACGAGCGTTCATAGGACATTGGGCAGTGTAATATAGCACAAAAGTACATGGGAGCCATTAAACGGTACACAAGATCCACAAGAATTTCACACTTTTACATACCTCCCAACTTTTAAAAATGACAAGTAGGAATAATAGCAAAATTTTATAATACTAAGCCATGACTCTAACCCCACCCAATGATTATCTATACATGCCCAATCACGCCCAGTACCCTCTATGCCCCCACACAGAAGTTATATCTACATTGTTTTGCCTCACAGTAGTTATGCTCATATTGTGTCCACATAGTGGTAGTTATGCTCACATTGTTCCTTCACAGTAGTTATTCCCACATTGTGCCCCCTCACAGCAGTTACGCCCACATTGTACCCTCTCACAGTAGTAATGTTCAGATTGTGCCCCCCTTTCAGTAGTTATGCCCACACTGTACCCCATCACAGTAGTTATGCATACACTTGTACCCCCCTTTCAGTAGTTATGCCCACATTGTGCCCCTTTTTTCAGTAGTTATTCCCACAATGTGTCACCCATTTACTAGTGCCACCTATGTTAATAAAATAAAAAACTAAATACTCACCTAGGTGTTTCCCCAATGGTCAGAGCACATCCTGCCCTCCCCAGTAGGCATGATGCGGTTGCACATCGCGCTGCTGGGCTGTGTAAGAGGAGCGCACAGGCTTATTCCTGGGTATGCATGTGACCACATTGTACCTGCTGGGGAGCACTGGAAGGTGAGTTGAATAGTGAAGCAAGGAACTGACAGCTCCCTACTTTACCACTGCCATCAACAGTTGAGAGCGGGACATACCTCAGCCCTCCTGGGACCGTGGGACAGCTACTGAAATCTGGGAAGGTCCCACCGGATCCGGGATGGGTGGGAGATATGCTTTTAAGATGCTCTTTCAAATGCAACAGACATTGATATCCCATTACCTTATCTGACATATTAGCACTGTTAGCACAGATGCTTTGCAGTGCTGGGGTCCTGGGTTCAAATCCAGCCAATGGCAACATCTTCATGGAGTTTGTATCTTCCCCTGTGCGTGCATGGGTTTTCGCTGCATTCTCTGGTTTCCTCCCACACTTTTAAAGACATAATGGTAGGGAATCTCCCTTGTGATCTTCACTTCGGACAGACAGCAAGTGATGATAAATTGATAATGTCTGTAAAAGAGCTGCGGATGCGGAATATGCTGGCTCCATATGTGAAAGAGAGATTATATATATATTCATTGTTAGGAAGCAACACTAATGTCACTTAACAGTATTAGAAAAGTCGCGCATGTTGGTGCTTTGAATGCATTAATGGAATAAATAGCGTTCAGTTAGGAAAAAGCTGGGTCCATTAACATACAATGAATCCATCTATGAGCACAAGCTGACAGAGCAGGCAAACATTTTGCATTTGCATTAGAAAATTAAATCTTTTGTGTATAACAGTGGACCCTCTGTACATGAGCCTTCCTTGTACTACAGTGGATGATCTCAACCATAACGAATGTTCACCATGTGAATTTTTTCAATGAATGATCATTTTAGACAATGACAGAGCATCATCTGTGTGTGTATATATATATATATATATATATATAATACAAAAATTCCAGCAGCACTAGTCAGCAATTAGATCAAAGTTGGGTGCAGCTCCTCCTGGTGCCAGGATCTTGAGCCAGTCAAAATAAATGCAAAAAGCGAGGCAGCACTCCAATCGGTGAAATGGTGTTGGACACTTTATTCCCACAAATGCAACGTTTCGGTATTCTCAATGATACCTTTCTCAAGCATGTATATATATATCAAGCATATATATATGTTGTAAGGGATCACTCTCTCAGGCAGGGTGGTGATGACAGACCACAGTGAGCTTTTAAAGTCCAAAGAGTGCTTTTTTACGTTTTTTTTTCCAGCACATACAGGTGAACCCTCCACAGTTATATTGTCACTGGGGAAGGTGAGACATAACAAAACCACTAAAATAAATACCTGCCCATCTAGGCACTAGCTAATACACAACATTTCTAGCTCACCTTTATAGTTCAGAATAGGAGAGAGATCTGGCTTCACACAGCCTCACCATTTATCACCCAAGCTTCAACCTTGCAGGTAAGCTTCTCCAGGCATAGCTTCTTAGACTGACAGCCTGGGATGAGCTTTATTTCCCACTAACAACCCCAGCTGAACTACACCTGGGGATCCCTCAGGCTAGGGGAAAGCATGCTCTGGAAAAGAGTGGACTGGGAGGTCCCACGACCAAACCTACCTTCCAAGTCCAAATAAAATCCAGCCCTTGAACTTTAACAAAAATAGCTCCAGCAACTAAATTTGCTGAAGCTAGCGCCATCTGGATTTTACTCACCTCACCCAGTTAAGGAACCTGGGTGGGACATAGACCCCTACCACCACTTTACTGTACCCTTTACCACAATATATATATATATATATATATATATATATATATATACAATACAAAAAAAGGTAGCAGCACTCTGCATGCACTAAGACTATATGAAAAAGTGAAAAGGCATTACTGCTAAATAGACTTATAGATAAAATGGAAGCTCTTAGCGCATATAAATGATCATGCATATGTCGAGCCCATCCACCAGCTGACAAGGTGGCTTCCAATCAGATGGGTCCTACTCTAACCCTGACCTGCATCCTACATAAACCAGCAAGTCTGAATCAAAAGGAACTCCTTACCTGATCAGAAGCTGCTGCATGTGAACATGAGTGCTAAGTTCCCAGAGGAAGCTACACTCCCCTATATAGACATAATTATCCAAAAACGGATGCAGGCCAGGGTTAGAGTAGGACCCATCTGATTGGAAGCCACCTTGTCGGCTGGTGGATGGGCTCGACATATGCATGATCATTTATATGCGCTAAGAGCTTCCATTTTATCTATAAGTCTATTTAGCAGTAATGCTTTTTCACTTTTTCATATATTGACCTTATTTGTCTTAGTGTATGCAGAGTGCTGCTACCTTTTTTTGTATTGTATTTGATTAGCTATGGTAGCTTGCACCTGTCTCTCACCTGTAGGAGGTGCTGTTCCGTTTTTGGATAATTATGTCTATATAGGGGAGTGTAGCTTCCTCTGGGAACTTAGCACTCCTGTTCACATGCAGCAGCTTCTGATCAGGTAAGGAGTAGAGATGAGCGAACGTGCTGGTGACGAGCACTGTACCGCTCAGCACCCCTGCGCTCGCATTGGCGCAGGCAGCCGCTTCCGTCCTCCTGACCCGACGGAAGCGGCTGCCTGCGCCCATGCAAGCGCAGGGGAGCCGAGCGGTACAGTGCTCGTTACAAGCACGTTCGCTCATCTCTAGTAAGGAGTTCCTTTTGATTCAGACTTGCTGGTTTATGTAGGATGCAGGTCAGGGTTAGAGTAGGACCCATCTGATTGGAAGCCACCTTGTCGGCTGGTGGATGGGCCCGACATATGCATGATCATTTATATGCGCTAAGAGCTTCCATTTTATGTATAAGTCTATTTAGCAGTAATGCTTTTTCACTTTTTCATATATTCACCTTATTTGTCTTAGTGCATGCAGAGTGCTGCTACCTTTTTTGTATTGTATTTGATTAGCTATGGTAGCTTGCACCTGTCTCTCACCTGTAGGAGGCGCTGTTCCGTCTTTGGATAATTATATATATATATATATATATATATATATACATACAGTGATCCCTCAAGATACAATGGCCTCAGGATACAATATTTTCAACATAAAATGGTCTTTTCTGACCCATCGTAAGTTGAAACTAGACTCAACATACAATGTCTCAGACTCAGATTCAACCAATCAAGGCCACTTTTCTGGTACAATAACTGTATTAGTTGCTAGTTATCAGCTATTCCTGATTGTTATATGTAAGGACTTCTTTTATCTGGCTTAGTTATCTACTTATTTGTCTTAAATCTTCATTTTCTCTTATCTTGGATGACATTTTGGGCTTTTGGAACCGATTACTCAATTTACAATGGTTTCAACATACAATGGTCGTCCTGGAACAAATTAATATTGTATCTTGAGGGACCACTGTGTGTGTGTATATATATATATGTTTTTAGACTGAAGAAAGGAGTCTTTTGAACTCCAAAGTGCATGGTCTATCCATAGAAGCTCCAATGAAGAAGTTATCTTTCACTAATTTTGGTTGTGTTTCTGCACCAAGTGATATCCCAGGTGGATTTGAAGACACGTCATCCACCAACTTATTCTAAATGTCCTTCTCCTGAGGGCACCCCATTCACTGAGGACCTATACATAGCAACACCGACCAACACCACAAAAAGGCTGTCTATTAGCATTGTGCCTAATGTTGCACAAAACAAGAAAGTGAGCATTACCATCTCTCATTAAGCCACCTAGGTGGTTCATACTTACCCTGTGAGTGCCTTCTCCCTTTCTACTGTTTGGCTATCTTGAGAGCAAGGGAAAAAGTTGGCCATGTTTTCATTTCTTTCCACAAATAAAAGATCTATTGATCTTACAAAAACATTTTTTTTCCACAAACAATCCTTCCTTGAAAGAATTCTCCTTAAAGGGGTTCACTCATCTCAGACATTGATGGCATATTGTAGGATATGCCATCAATGTCAGATAGGTGGAGGTCCCATCTCCAGGACCTTCTCCTATCTCCAGAACTGGGCCCCCAATGTAAAGCAGACTAGATCACCCACTTGCAGAATGCTCTCCAATCAGTGCTATGGGAGTTCCCAAAACAGATGAGCGAGCTCGTTCGGCTTATTTTAGAAGTCCAATAACTTCATTTCAGGGGGCCCATTCTGGAGATAAGCGTGGGTCCAAGAGTTAAGAACCTGCACCTTTCTTATGAGCGTATATTCTAGTGATATGCCATCAATGTCTGAGATAGGAATACTCCTTTAAAGGATTTCTGGAGGTATTGTCCCTATGGCCACTTTCACACGGTCAGTATTTTTCATCAATATTTGTAAGTCAAAACCACATGTGGATCTAAAACATGGAAGAGGAAAAAGTCTGTCTATTATAATTCCTAGGAAAGCCTATTTGAAAATATATTGGGACATGATAAATCCTGTGGTAACTTTGTAGCTGAACAGATAAATTAGAGGATTAGGGGACATTGTCCCATTCAAGACCAAATTAAAAGTGGTGTATAGATCAGGCAAAAAATTGGTTACCTAGACCTCACCTGAATGTTCTATGATAGGAGAGGTAGATACGTATTAAAGTCTATGGGAGTCGAGCTAGCTTCATTTTTAAAAGAGAGAGTCATAAGCAAGCTTGACTACCTTACCACCTTTTTTTAGCTAAATTGGATCATCAAACAGCCAACAGGGAGGGTGGTTGGTGAAGACCCCAGAGTGTGTGCCTCATGTGCCCTCTCTGTAATCCAGCTCCACCCTCATCAGTTACTGTATTTAGACAGAATGCCTCTTGCTCTGGAGGACCTAGCAGCTCCATTTATTATACAAACAACTTGTGATGGCGCTGAAGGAGAATTGAAAACTCGCTGTCAGGTTCTGCTAGGTATTACAGCTATGCACTGGGAATCCTACAAACAGGACATTCTATCATTATCTTATTGTTGCGGGAACTGTCTAGTAAACAGGGGTGGTCTACAGTGGACAACCCTCTTAATCCTAAAATAAAAATGCTCATTGCATACTATGAATTCAATAAAAACAGTGTGTACTAGTTATTTAGTACAATGTAATCAATTGCCCTATTTTGCCACCATTGATATCCTAATTTAAATATTTGTTTAGGACATTAGGATAGTGTAAGCCTCAGTGTACATCTATAACCACTAAGCTTACTGCCTGTCGAAAGGCTGTAGTAACGCAGCGACAAATGAGGAGCCATACCAGAGGATGGGAGTGGTAGTGGCTCTGGCTGTCACAGTCAATTACGGCGGCTGTCCTCACACTGGTTCTCCCTGGGGCCGTGCAGTGAAAGGTGGGAGTACCCTTTCTTCCCTTGGGACACACCCTGATTCTGGGGATCCTGTCTGATGGTAGCTGGGGTGCCCTTGATGTTAGGTGTCAGGATGGGTGCAAGAATGGGCTTGTATAGTATAATGGCCAGAATGTGGTGTAGGAGTCAGTAACCAGGCCAGAGATAGAAGAATAAATGTGTTTCTTTACTGTAGTGCAAAGTAGGAGTAGTAGTACATCCAGTTATAGCAAAATACAGTTCCAATTGTAATTGCTAAAGTCACTCTTGATAAAATTTAAGACAGACTATAGTACTCTGGTAGTAATGGCTGTAAAGCCTGCTGCGGGGTACAGGATCTTAATGGCACATCTGGCCAGGACATATCCAAGGGTGAAGGGTGTCTTAACAGTATCCCTCTACTGCAGTAAGGTCTGAATGGCTGTAGTAGCAGATTTTATTGACTCCTATTCCTGTCTGTAATGACTCAGAGCTCTGCTTTTCTCCATTTTTCTCTCTGCCTTTCTCTTGCTTTAGATCATGCAGAGATCTGTTAGTCTGTGGAACTTGAGGCCCATGAAGAAGGACCACAAGACACAGATTTCTTCCTCTTTGAAGTCTTAATATACTTTCCTCAAGGTTAGGAGTGGGACCAGCTGACATCTAACCTCCTACAAGAGCTGAGCCAGTGTAATTAACCCTGGGTTTGCCATCCATACACACTATAATGGGTATACTACATAACATGGTAATATAATACATGACATAATATTTAAAAATACACCAATTTGAAGATATCCACTGCACTGGGATACTGCAGTAACCATTACATTTGCTTGCCCCACGTGACTGGAGAGGGCCTCAGAGGTCAGATCCTATCTTCAGTTTTTGAGATGGAAATACCACTTTAAATAATAAACTCAATTGCTAGTCATCATTATATTTTGTTGCTGGGATGTGTGTATGAGCCTTATGGTTTTTGCAAATGGTTGTATGCTGTAGGACTGAGCTGATTAGATGTGTTACACATTCCTTCACTTCAATAAATCAGCTGTACATCTGTTTAGTGTTCGTACAATTATTCCCATTCATCATCGTTCTGTCTCACACAGTCTCCCATCCACAGACAGCGTCACTCTTCAGGCCCAGTGACTGAGAAGATTATGTATGTAAATTTGTTCATTGCTAGTGTAAATATAATTAATCTACTTCCTGCTCCAGAGGCAGGGTTGTCAATCCTTAAAATATATTTACGAGCAACCGGAATATTACACAAAAATAAGTATATAGAGAATTTAAAAAAACTCCCATTTTGACAGTATATTCAGTGGCGTACCTGCCATAAAGGCAGACCACACGACTGTCATGGAGCTCGGGGAGAGGGGAATGCCAACACTGAACTGCTTCTCCTATTTCCAAACATAAAATCACTGCATTTTCCATCAGCCACCACATGGGAGAGCTCAAAGACTACAAAGAGATTATTTAGAAAATTTCATTGATATCAACAGTATCTGTATAATTCTTATGCACTGAGCTCCCCCTAGTGGTTGCTTCAGGGAGACAGTTTTATAACATACAGTATTAAGAGAAGCAGGGGATTTTATTTCTGTATTATATCAGTTGTTATATCAGTTGTTAGATGAAAATTTATTGAAAAAACATAAAGTTCATAATGAGCACCATATTTATGAAGTACCTCTTCCACTTTTTCTGCCACAGAAGTCAAATAAAGTGGGTAAAGTGGAGGGTTTTTTTTAAATTATAATTTCTTTTTTGTCCCACTCAATAAAAGAAAATGTAAATTCAACAGACATCTGGGGAGTTGTGCTTTGCATTCCACATTGCTTGGGACTTTGACACATACATACTGGGAAACTGGGTGGGCCAAGGGGTCCATACTAAGTTTTGCTATGGGGCCCAGTGTGCACCCCAGAATGTATTCACAATGTTTTTCCATCATTTATATTAATGACCAGTCCTTAGGATAGATCATCAATATCAGTTTTGTGGGGGTCCGAGTACCACCACCCCTGATGATCAGCTGTTGTAGAAGCTGCATGGCCCCATACAATGTGTAGTGGTCGTACCTGGTTACTGCAGTCTTGCTTACATTCTCTCATAACCAGCCATGGACTCTATACAGTACTGTTCCACTGCCTAGTTCAAGTGCACAGCAGCTGTTGTAAATAGCTGATAGTGGAGATGCTAGGAGTTGGCCCCGCTGATCTGAATGATCACCTACCTAAGGATAGGTCATGATAATTAAAGTCCCAGAAACCATCTTTAAATCTATAAAAAATGTTGACAGTAACTTCCAAACTTTTCCAGGCGAAATTCCCATGTCAGCAACAATTCTTCTGATTGGAGACAACTGCCCCCCAAGCTATGCTTTGTCTCATATACGTTATTACAATATGTCCTTATGGCAGCTGGGATACAAATTGTTTCCAAGTGAAGGACACTGGATTTCTTTATCAACCAGTCCAGTCGACTGGATCCTATTTTTTCGAAAAAATCTGTGGAATCATCTCTGAAACTAAGGATTACTTTGGACCTCATGGAAGATAGCTCAATAACAGTCCAATTATAAATGACTAGCACCTGGACAGGGTACTGCAAAAACCCACGTAATCAAATGCCACATTAAATGCAGGGTATACGCTTAAAACATAAGCTTTACTAGGTATCTTTAAAATAATGGCCCACAAACATGTATATATACATAGAAATAAGTGCACAATACACAAACCAGTGCAATGTACATAAAATTGCGTCTTACCATATCACGGTCGAACGCATAGTTTGGATGCATGTAGTCAATAAACAGGAAAAGAGCCCTATGTCTAGGGGTACTGGGTCTCTACCCCTGTAGGGTATGACACCCCATACCTCTGGGCTGCATCCTATCTAGGGTGACCTAAATTATCCCTCAAAGATAGATGACTGCCCAGTAATTCGTCAAGAAGGGGGATAAGGAGTCCCTAACGCTAGGAAAAGAGAATAAACACACGGAATCCGTTCCAACGCATTTCTTTGGTATATCACCAATTCATCAGGGGACTAGTGACAAAATGATGTTGAGAATAGGACCAGTGCTGATAATTCATCTGAATCCTGGATGGGGGGGCTCAATATGTGCTCTGATGTTCGGCACAAACCATAGCCCATATAGGTGAAGCAATGGCATCCATGCCAGTGAGGTAGCCGCGTCGATTTTAAATACCCCACCAATAGGAAAACCTGTATAGGAAATACAATACCAATAGGAAAAATCTGTATTCCAGAGATCACTGGAAATTATATAAAAACCCAGCTCTGTCTGATCCTGTCCTGATGATCTGTAGTCAGGAGATCACTGGACATTATATAGAAACCAGCACTGTCTGATCCTGTCCTGATGATCTGTAGTCAAGAGATCACTGGACATTGTATAGAAACCCATCACTGTCTGATCCTGTCCTGATGATCTGTAGTCAGGATATCACTGGACATTATATAGAAACCCAGCACTGTCTGATCCTGTCCTAATAATCTGTAGTCAGGAGATCTCTGGAGTTGGACATTATATAGAAACCCAGTACTGTGTGATCCTGTCCTGATAATCTGTAGTCAAGAGATCTCTGGACATTATAAAGAAACCCAGCACTGTCTGATCCTGTTCTGATAATCTGTATTCCAGAGATCACCAGACATTATATAAAAACCCAGCACTGTCTGATCCTGTCCTGGTAATCTATAGTCAGGATATCACTGGACATTATATAGAAAACCAGCACTGTCTAATCCTGTCCTGATATTCTGTAGTCAGGAGATCACTGGACATTATATAGAAAATCAGCACCGTCTAATCCTGTCCTGATAATCTATAGTCAGGAGATCACTGGACTTTATATAAAAACCCAGCACTGTCTGATCCTGTCCTGATAATCTGTAGTCAGGAGATCACTGGACATTATATAGAAACCCAGCACTGTCTGATCCTGTCCTGATAATCTGTAGTCAGGAGATCACTGGATGTTATATAGAGACCCAGCTCTTTCTGATCCTGTCCTGATAATCTGTAGTCAGGAGATCTCTGGACATCATATAGAAACCCAGCACTGTCTGATCTTGTCCTGATAATCTGTAGTCAAGAGATCACTGGACATTTTATAGAAACCCAGCACTGTCTGATCCTGTCCTGATAATCTGTAGTCAGATCTCTGGACATTGTATAGAAACCCAACGCTGTCTGATCCTGTCCTGATAATCTGTAGTCAGGAGATCACTGGACATTGTATAGAAACCCAGCACTGTCTGATCCTGTCCTGATAATCTGTAGTCAGGAGATCTCTGGAGTTGGACATTATATAGAAACCCAGTACTGTGTGATCCTGTCCTGATAATCTGTAGTCAAGAGATCTCTGGACATTATAAAGAAACCCAGCACTGTCTGATCCTGTCCTGATAATCTGTATTCCAGAGATCACCAGACATTATATAAAAACCCAGCACTGTCTGATCCTGTCCTGGTAATCTGTGGTCAGGAGATCACCAGACATTATATAAAAACCCAGCACTGTCTGATCCTGTCCTGATAATCTATAGTCAGGATATCACTGGACATTATATAGAAAACCAGCACTGTCTAATCCTGTCCTGATATTCTGTAGTCAGGAGATCACTGGACATTATATAGAAAATCAGCACCGTCTAATCCTGTCCTGATAATCTATAGTCAGGAGATCACTGGACTTTATATAAAAACCCAGCACTGTCTGATCCTGTCCTGATAATCTGTAGTCAGGAGATCACTGGACATTATATAGAAAACCAGCACTGTCTGATCCTGTCCTGATAATGTGTAGTCTGGAGATCACTGGACATTATATAGAAACCCAGCACTGTCTGATCCTGTCCTGATAATGTGTAGTCAATAGATCACTTGACAGATATTAATATATAGATATTCTCTTTTCAGTTGCACTGGCAAAGATTTTTATTCTCAACTAGACAGGCTTTGAAGTATTTTGTAGCGTACCCATAAGATAGACATATTATCTTGCGTTAGGCTTGTGATGCAGTGACTGATTTTTTCAGCAGTTACTTCAGACAGATCAGTCAGAATTATATAATGTAACATTACAACTCTATACTGTGGGTCTCTGTCTAGCAGGAAACGGGTTAACCGATTTTTGTCAATGTTAAGTGCCTCCTGACCCAGTGAAAAGGATCTTGGGAAAACTAATTTGCGTTTTGAGGACCTCTCAGGGATCCTTGTTAATGATTATGCTAATTAACGCGGGATCGAGGATGACAGTTATATGAAGGGATGATTTGCAAAAATCATATTTTTCCGGCGAGGTTATTATGAGACTCATTAAGCAGAGAACAGAACATTAGACAGAGAAACTCTGTCCCGAGCACAGACTCTCTAATTATTTGCTAAATGGACTAATGAAATTGTGAGGAAATTAAAGCAAATCGGGTGCAGAGAGCGAGGGAGGGAGACATGAGGAGGGGGAATGCTCTGGGCAGGGTTCCCCCCTTGACATCACTTCTTAATTTGATTCCAAACAAATTCAATGCTAAAAGCCAATGGGTTTCTCATATCTTTAGCTGTTATAATAGCTCAGGGGCTGAGACACAATTTTCGAAACAAACACAGTTTCAGAGGGTTTTAGATTCTTTGTCAGTGCGTTGTTAAAGGAGTTGTCCCATGAAAAATATTCTACAGTTTTCAAACCAGCATCTGGATCTGAATACTTTTGTAATTGCATATAATTAAAAATTTAGCATAGCAACTGAGTTATTCACTAAAATGTATTTGTATAGCACCACCTGCTGTTTGTTTTTTCTCATTTCTTTGTCATGCTCACTGAGATGGTCGCACATGCTCAGTTTCATCCTTCATCTGCCTCCTGAGCTGTAATAGGGCTAGCATGGACACGCCCCCTGCATTGCAGCAGAAAAGACACTCCCCTTGAGCTTTCAGCTTGATATCATAGCAGAGCAGAGCAATGAATGGGGAGATCTCCGGATCCATGTGAGGTACAGGGCTGGTTCTAGCTTTGTTAGAAAGAAGTTGTCATGTACTATATGACATCTGATTTTCATTTTTTACATTACTCATAGGATAACCCCTTCAACTTCACAGGTACTTAAAATGTTCTTGGGGTCTCTTCACACTGTATTTGGGTGTTACATTTGAAGTCCATGTTTAATTGCTATCCGGTGTATACCCTAGATCTATGCAACTGCAAACCAATACAGTAGTATATATAGGCAATGGGCTTACATTGTATAATCACTCAACAGGTCATTCTAGCCACTCAGTTCCAAGTTCAAGATGGCAGTCTCAATGGCTTCCCTCTCCACCACACCTCTGGTTTATCTCTCCATAGCCATGACTGACCCAACAAACACGCTGTCAACATTGCACAAACTGCATTGAGGTGAAACTAAAGCCACCGATATAATCCAGGGGCCCCCAACCCATTCCAAAGTTAGCTATAACGGTCTTCCACCAAAGTACCAGCCAGGCTCTGTGATCAAGCAGATGTTCCTCTATCCTTTTCCTGTAATCGCCAAGTCCTGTTGAACTACGTCAAGTGGAAAAACACAGACAGGTACATGGTTTTCATGGTGGGTAACAAGTCAGAAATGGAGCATTCAACAGTTTAATTTACAATAAATTCAAAGGTTTTTGAAGGGCATGTCTGGATACAGCACTTTAGGTCATGGACATAACAATTAGTATAGCAAGCACAGCAGCTGTTATGAGGCTCAATAACTAGGGGGGCCCATTTCCTCTTAGAAATAAGGTGCAGTTAGGGTGCCTTCACTCATGGTGGAAGAATTTGTATGTACGTATATTCAGGTTCATGCAGATTTTATCGCAGGTTTTGATGGGAATTTTATTGCAGATTTTGATTTTTTTTTCATGGAAATCTGTGGATAAGTTGAGCTTCACAAAATCAGCAACACATCATGTTTTATGGAGCAGAACACAGACACACAGATTTTTTGAGTAGACAAATTTAAACTCCATAGGATTATAGGTAGGACTCTTTATGATGCAGACCTTTCCACAAACACATCCACAAACACATGAAGGCATCCTTAAAGGGGTTGTCCGAGTTATATTTATTGATGACGTATCCTCAGGATGGGTCGTTAATATCAGATTGGCAGGGGTCCGACACCCGGAACCCCCGCCGATCAGCTGTTTGAAGAGGAATAGCGCACCGTGCCAGCGCTGCCTCCTCTTCATTGTTTACCTGCTCGCAGTAACATGAGTAGCAGTGAGCAGGTGTAAATACACCCAAGCCGCCTCATTCATTTTAATGGGACTGCTCCTTCCTATACAAGTCTATGGGAACGAGCCGCCCCATTGAAATGAATGGAACGGCTTGGGTGTAATTACACCTGCTCACCGCTACTCATGTTACGTCGAGCAGGTAAACAATGAAGAGGAGGCAGCGCTGGTACAGTGCATGCCTCCTCTTCAAACAGCTAATTGGCAGGGGTGTCGGGTGTCGGGCCCCCGCCGATCTGATATTGATGACCTATCCTGAGGATAGGTCATCAATAAATATAACTCGGACAACCCCTTTAATCCTTATATGTAAGGTGGAAGATTTATTGTGGCCCATACAATGGAGCCACATGGTTACACGTTCTTCATGTATAATCCCTTCTCTGCAACATTACTTCTTGTTTTATTCCTGCACTGTGAAATCACTATATCAGTCATGTATTTTGCATAATCCCTGCATTATACCTACACGTGACATCATTGTTTTTTTTCCTGTGCTGTGATGTCACAATGTATTTTGTGACTGTTTTTGTTATTTTGCAGTTATCTAATATAGTGTCCGTGTATTGTGACATCACTGTTTGTATAATTCCTGCGCAATATCATCACTGCTTAGCATAGTCATATATTGTGACATGACTGTGTTCATTTTGCCAATATTGTGACATCATAGAGTGCACTATCCCCATGTGGGCATTATTCTGCTTATGTAGTGACCCAGACGGGAGGCGAGAATGGGAGGAGTGGTAGTGGTTATGATAGTGGTGCTAGCATTCACAGTTCATGGTGGCAGTTCTGTGCACCCTTTTTTGTCTCTGGACACACCCTGGTATTTGGGTTCCTGCCTGATGATAGTTGGGGTTCCCTTGATTTTGGATAGTTGGCAGGGTACAAGGCACTATAACTCACCACTATCACCAACAACATCCAACTGAAGCTTTGGTGGGAACGGGGACCTATAACTGGCCACTCTAGGCTCTCTCCAGGTGGATCATGACATTCAGTTATCAGTGTACACAAACTGGCGAGCCTCAGCAGTGACCCCCCTCCACTAATACTCTCAATGGGTGGTCCAAAACCCTTACCAGGCTGTGCTCATCACTTCTTCTCCCACTGTTACAAAACTACAATTAACTTTATTAATACAGTTTATCCAACATGACATATCTCAGCACACTTCTCCCCGAACACATCAGGTTTTTCGCTATACCGTTTCACAGGTATGTAGAACATATTAAAGGGGTAGTATGTGATTAAAAAAAGCATGGGGGGTCATTTATCAAACTGGTGTAAAATGAAACTGGCTTAGTTACCCATAGCAACCAATCAGATTTCACCTTTGATTTTGGAAAGCTCCTTTGAAAAATGAAAGAAGGAATCTGATTGGTTACTATGAGCAACTAAGCCAGTTCTACTTTGGTAATCAGCACCACTCTGGGCAATGTCTGGTACTGCATTCCCTGCAATAGAATGGAGCAGAGCTGCAATACTGGTTACAGCCCATGAAAAAAGCAGTTTCTGAAAAAAAAAAGCAGCCATGCGTTTCTAATGCCATACAACCCTTTAACTATAACATCCAAAATGTCTTAAGATCAGAAAATTTTGAAAATAAAAAAATATGCACATTACATCATGTATTTTTTAAATTAGTAATTGCCAACTACTACTAAAAGCAAAGATCTTATTACCGCACAGTGCTCTACCACACAGTGTGAGTGGTAATTTATAATTCCCCATTGTTTTATGTGCAACATCTGGCTGCCATGGGATTTTATATGTCACACAATGCACCACACAAACGTCCTGTATGAGTTATGACTAGGCTTGAGCAAGTTGAGCTTCGGATCATAGATCCGGAGTCGATTCATCAAAAAACTTCCTTTGTAATGCTGTTTCCGTACAGTATTAAAATGTATGGGCTCTGTGTAGCAAAACCTTGTCTCGGCCGAAGTTGTGGATTTAAAAACTATTTAAAATAGGAATCCTAAGTCGGCTTTGGTACTGGCTGATACCTCGGCACCGAATACAAAATGTATTTAAATATGCCAATAGAAATACCGAAGTCATTCACCTAAGTCTTGCGCAACTTCGTCCGAGAAGAAGTTTGGCTACACGGATCCCATACATTTTAATGCTGTACGGAAAGTACGTTTTTTAACAAATCAACTTTGGATCTATGAACTGAAGCTCGATTCGCTCAAGCCTAGTTATTACACTCCAGCGCGTTCTTTGCCCAGGAATCTACAATCTCTTACCCTAAAAGTTGCTTCATATTTCTTTAATTTGTGTATTGCACTTTACAGATATAATTTGTAGATTAGGTACCCACTGAACAATCATCATGCCTATAAATATTCTAGATGAACAGAAAAGCATCCTACCACTGGGAAAACAATTAAGGAGGTTTTCCCAACTCACACATTGGTGGCATATTGCTAGGATATTCCACCAATGTCAGATAGGTGCGGGTCCACACATATCTCTAGAACAAGGCCCCAAAGTGAAGGAGAGCGGACCAGGCATGCGTGGTGTGTTCTCCATTCACTTCTATTACAGTTTTGAAAAGAGCTGAATGAGTGCACTTGACTATTTCCGGAACTCCCATAGAATTGAATGGAGAGCACACCGTGCAAGCACGACCTCCTCTTCATTCATCTCCAGAAGAGTTCAAGAAGTAGCCGAGCCAGCACTAAGTTATTTTCTGCACTCCCATAGAGGTTAATGGAGGGTGTCCACGTGTGCCCTTGTTAACATTGCGGGTCCAGTTCTAGAGATAGACTGGCACCTATCTGACATCAGTAGCATATACTAGTGATATACCACCAATGTATGAGATGGGACAACCCCTTTAATAAGTGCATCATAGTAACATAGTTGATAAGGTTGAAAAAACAGGTCCATCAAGTCCAGTCTATAAAACTAACATGTTGATCCAGAGGAAGGTGTCAATTGGCCTATATTAGAGGAAAAAATCCTTCCCAACTCCAAATACGGCCATCAGAATAAATTCCTGAATCAATGTTTCATCTCAATAATGTACAGTCATGGCCAAAAGTTTTGAGAATGACACAAATATTATATTTTCATATGATCTGCTGCCCTCTGGTTTTTATGTGTGTTTGTCAGATGTTTTTATCACATACAGAAATATAATTGCAATCATATTATGAGTAACAAAAGCTTATATTGACAGTTAGAATGAGTTAATGCAGCAAGTCAATATTTGCAGTGTTGACCCTTCTTCTTCAGGACCTCTGCAATTCTCCCTGGCATGCTCTCAATCAACTTCTGGACCAAATCCTGATTGATAGCAGTCCATTCTTGCACAATCAATGTTTGCATTTTGTCAGAATTTGTAGGTTTTTGTTTGTCCACCCATCTCTTGATGATTGACCACAAGTTCTCAATGGGATTAAGATCTGGGGAGTTTCCAGGCCATGGACCCAAAATCTCTATGTTTTATCCCCTGAGCCATTTAGTTATCACCTTTGCTTTATGGCAAGGTGCTCCATCATGCTGGAAAAGGCATTGTTGATAGCCAAACTGCTCTTGGACGGTTGGGAGAAGTTGCTCTCGGAGGACATTCTGGTACCATTCTTTATTCATGGCTGTGTTTTTAGGCAAGACTGTGAGAGAGCCGATTCCCTTGGCTGAGAAGCAACCCCACACATGAATGGTTTCAGGATGCTTTACAGTTGGCATGAGACAAGACTGGTGGTAGCGCTCACCTCGTCTTCTCCGAATAAGCTGTTTTCCAGATGTCCCAAACAATCGAAAAGGGGATTCATCAGAGAAAATGACTTTACCCCAGTCCTCAGCAGTCCACTCCCTGTACCTTTTGCAGAATATCAGTCTGTCCCTGATGTTTTTTCTGGAGAGAAGTGGCTTCTTTGCTGCCCTCCTTGAGACCAGGCCTTGCTCCAAGAGTCTCCGCCTCACAGTGCGTGCAGATGCACTCACACCTGCCTGCTGCCATTCCTGAGCAAGCTCTGCACTGCTGGTAGCCCGATCCCGCAGCTGAAACACTTTTAAGAGACGGTCCTGGCGCTTGCTGGTCTTTCTTGGGCGCCCTGGAGCCTTTTTGGCAACAATGGAACCACTCTCCTTGAAGTTCTTGATGATGCGATAGATTGTTGACTGAGGTGCAATCTTTCTAGCTGCGATACTCTTCCCTGTTAGGCCATTTTTGTGCAGTGCAATGATGACTGCATGTGTTTCTTTAGAGATAACCATGGTTAACAGAAGAGAAACAATGATGCCAAGCACCAGCCTCCTTTTGAAATGATGTTAGCTGGTCCTTTTAAGGCAGGGCTGCAATGATGTTGAAATGTGTTTTGGGGGATAAAGTTCATTTTCTAGGCAAATATTGACTTTGCAAGTAATTGCTGTTAAGCTGATCACTCTTTATAACATTCTGGAGTATATGCAAATTGCCATTATAAAAACTGAAGCAGTAGACTTTGTAAAAATTAATATTTGTATCATTCTCAAAACTTTTGGCCATGACTGTAGTACCCATACCTCAGTGCCCCGCTTGAACGTGTACAATAACTTAACTAGCACAACATCCTCGGGCAGAGAGCTTGATAGACTCACTGCTTTTACTGTAAAGAATCACCACCTATTAAGTGTAGAGGATACTTAACTGTACAGGCGTAAGTGTAGAAGGATCACTTGAAGAATCAGAGAACCTTTCTAATAATAAGGGATTGTGCAGAGCAAACAAGTCACTTTAAAGCTACTATATGAAGTGGATTAGAGGATTTGAAGATCTGTAACTGAAAAAACAGCTGTTCAACTTCCCAAACGATATATAATAAAAAAAAATTAAAATAATTAAAAAAACTTTTGAAGAAGTTTTTTTATTTAATCTATTCTAACTGGCATAAAATTTGTGTAATTTACTTTTTCATATTTTACTTACAAAATAGGAACCCAAAGTTCCGATGTCTATAGCGCTTACGAATCCATATAGATTCCACTGTGGAGCCACAGTGAGTGCTGTACAGGCAGGAGCACACATGACTGCTCCTGCCTGTGCTTCCTTCACTCTGCTATAGCCCATTAGATGAGTAATGACGGGTTTAGCAGAGCGGGCACAAGCAGGATCAGCAATGTGCTATGCAGTGCTCCTGCCTGCGTCCGCTTCCTCTGCCAAAACGCTCTGCATAGCACATTGGTGCAGGAAACCCTGTACCTCTCTGCTATGCAAGGCTTTAGAAGAGTGGTTAGGCAGAAGCAGGGATGTGTGCCCCTGCCTGTACAGTGCTAACTGCGACCCCTATGCCTGCAATACAGTGGAATCCGCACACCTGTACACTGCTGAAATGTCTATGGCATTAATGAGAACTGAACTTTGGGTGCCTATTTTATGAAAAAATAAAGTATATTAGATAAATAATTTTATGGCATTTAGAATAGTTTTTAATAAATGTCTTAGGTACACTATAATATATACCTTAGAGACGCAATCTGAAAAAAAAATGTGATCGAAATTGGACATTCAAGTATTGATTTCATGTGTTTATTAATAAGCTGTTTCGTTTCCCTAAAAACTGTAAAAATTAGTTTGCCACTTTAGATATATATATATATATATATATATATATATATATATACAAAATGACAAAAAACGGACAGCACCTCCTACAGATGAGTCAGGTGCAAGCTACCTACTGGCTAATTAAATACTAAACAAAAAATGGCAGCAGCACTAGATATATATATATATATATATATATACTCTATATAAATAACACAGGATCCACCTTTCACAATAGCTGATGGCCATGGCTTATCTACACCCCCTCCCTGCACAATGATCTCTGCACACAGGTCACAGGCTTATAGTTCATGTGGCTGCTGTAAAGCAAGATGGCTGCACCAATAAATACACAAGAAAAAAAAGAAGAAAAATGATAATAAGAAAATCAAAACAGACAAGGAAGAAAATGCTAATGCCAATGGATATTTTAATCAGCAGCTATAGAGAAAATTAAAAGAAAACAAAATAACCGACTTATCAATCTGGTCATTATTTCATCTCACAAATGGAAAGCAGACATTAATCAGACTTTGATATAAAGGCCAATACATACAGCAAAACTGACTTCAAAGTTGTCAGAGGACAGTTTACTGCCGGGGCTCAGATTGTTATACATCAGACATGACTAAATTGGCCAGCCACAATGCTAAATAGTTACTGGGTGACAATGGACTTCATATCAAAGCTCCATTATCATCTTCTTTACTGTTCAGATAGGAAATAAAGAACTGAGCAAACTGCAAATTGAACATTTGATTCTGTGGCTGATAAATCTTATGTTGGATTGTTTGCTTTATTTCTTTTATAATCTGGAAATCTAATTTTCCAACAATTCAAGAAAACTAAATATAGTTGAGGAACACTAAAAAGAAATGTACATCACAAGATGACTATAAGAGGGGGTGGGGTGAATCTAAGTTAAAGGGGTTTTACAGGACAGGGTAGGTCATCACTATCTAAATGATGGGAACCCTCGATGATCAGGTGTTTGAAGAGGCCACAGACCTTCAGTGACTGCACTACATTTTTCATCCAACCTGAGCCCCTGTGATAAATCTGGAGCAGGTCTAGACAGCCGGTCTACGTTTCACCATCTACAGGATTAGTAAGTCTAAATTCACACCATCTACAGGCTTAGTAAATCTGGACCTGTGTCTTTTCTTCTAATATATATCTAATATGCATCTAAGACAGACACTGATACAGTGTCAGACCTCATTGTGTACCATATTAATAAAGTCTTCATCTCATAATTTCATCATCTTCCTCACCATGATTGATCTAATCCTCACATCAGAAATACCGTACAGCCTCGATGATCCAAGGCTTCATACTGCAGATTACAGACTCTATAGTTTGTTTAACCTGGCTTTTTTCTCCAGGACACGCAGCAGCAACAGATCTCCATTACTTCTACTTTAAAGGAGTTCTCCGGGAATTAAGAAAATTAAAATACGTAATTATTACTTTATTATAAATATATTCCCAAATACCTTTCATTAGTTATCATGGCTCTTTTTGTCTAGAGAGCAATAATTAGGAGAAACAAAATGGCCGCTGTCCTATTAGTACACACAAAACCTGTCCTAATCACACAGAAGGACAAGTTACTTCATAACACTGAGGTAAAGAGCTGCCTCATCCTCCTCTCTGCTCTGCTTGTCAGGGATTGTGATCCTGAATACATGTGGCTGCTGTAAAGCAAGATGGCTGCACCAATAAATACACAAGAAAAAAAAGAAGAAGAAAAATGATAATAAGAAAATCAAAAAAGGAAGAAAATGCTAATGCCAATGAATATTTTAATCAGCAGCTATAGTGAAAATTAAAAGACAACCAAATAACCAACTTATCAATCTGGTCATTATTTCATCTCACAAATGGTAAGCAGACATTAATCAGACTTTGATATAAAGGCCAATAATATGATATTAAGCTGAATCTTTGTGGGAATGGAGTTCATGAGGAGATATCAAGTACAGAGAGAACGGACAGGACAGACTGTGGTAATGTGGGACAATGGTAATGGAGACTGCATACAAGAGCTGCTGCTCATTGTCCACATCCCCACCTCCTCTCTGTACTTCATGTCTCCTCATGATCTCCATTCCTACACAGATTCAGCTGAAGATCTGTATTAATGATCATAATCCCTGACAAGTAGAGCAGAGAGGAGGATAAGGCAACTCTCCACCTCAGTGGAGGTAACTTGTTCTCCTGTGTGATTCGGACAGGTTTTGCGTGTACTAATAAAATGGCAGCCATTTTAGTTCTCCTAATGATTGCTCCCTAGACAAAATGAGCCATTATAGCTAATATATTTATAATATAATATATATATATATATATATATATATATATATATATATATATATATATATTTCCTATAATATATTATAGGAATATATTTATAATGAAGTAATATTTAAGTATTTTCATTTTCTTAATTTCTGGAGAACCCCTTTAATAAGTGAGAAGCTACACAATGCAATGGTTACTACTGTAGGTGTACCAAACTCTTTTCTTTCTTACTTAAAAAGACACTTCCATCTAATTGATTTTTATCACATATTAACAGCCTATGTGTGTATATGCAGCGAGCCCCTGATGAGCTGGTGCAAAGGATGGGAGTGGTAGTGGTCCTGATGAGTTTTCGTGTCACAATTTATTCCCTCTTGCCGTTGCTCTCTGGGTGTCGGTGCAGTAGAAAGGTGGTTTGAAGAATCAGGCTAGAAGTAAACATATAACAGTCTCTCCTTACTTAGTGCAAGATATAACTTGTGGCACATCCAGCAGTATTAAGTACAAAGAGCATACCTCCCAAGTGTCCCTCTTTTGGAGGGACAGTCCCTCTTTTTGACCCATGTCCCTCTGTCCCTCTTTTATCCTTAAATGTCCCTCTTTTTGACCTGGAGGATTAATACGTAAATGTGCATTAATAAATTTACTAAATTGCTCCTTACTAAAGTGTCTGTATGGTTTCTACCTATAAATTAGACCAGAACTTCATTATTTGGGGCAATTTGGACCTTAAAATATCTATAATCTGATGATTTATGTGTTAATGTTTATATGGACAATGAAGTGCAAGAAAAAAATTGCCGCAGGGGTTCCAGTAATTATGCTTTGGGCGGAGTTAGAGGTGTGGCCTAGTATGAAAAAAAACCTGCCGTGATGCGCGCCGCACACATTGTCCCTCTTTGCAATTTTCAAAAGTTGGGAGGTATGAAAGAGCAGTTTGTGGCACCAGATGAGGAGGCATTGTGGCTGGTTAGGAGGCAATTTAATGGCACTAGCAGGCATTGGTGGATATAGGTGTCCACTCTGAGATACAGATTTGAAGTTAGTATGGCCTGGAGGTTATTCTAGGTGTAATGGCAACACCCCCATTGCTCCTAGAGGTTCATTTGCATATATTAAAACATAATTTTTCTCAGCAATGCAGGCCCATATGAACATGGGGCCAACACAGATGTCTTCAGCTGCCAAGCGCACATGCAACAGATCAACCAGTGTCATAGGCACAAAACTGCTGACAGATGTCCTTTTACAGGGGATATGATGGCTATGTGTAATAGTATAAATATAGAAGTGGGGGGCAGTGGATGACATCAACAGGAATAGTATAACAGATTTATTTCAATAATATAATTAAAGAGGAGCTGTTATCTCTCCTGGTATCTCTTTTTTGGCAACCACTTGCATTTCCCATGTAATAATAATTCTGGAACATCTTTTCTTATGATACATTGTTGTACCAGTCCTCTCTAATTCCTACTAGCAGTTATGAATACATTGCTAGCAGTTTGTAATGATGGTCCAGATGGTTACTAGTTAAGGGTGTGTGCCTTCACAGTTTGATATTATCCAATCAGTGCTTCCAGTGTAAAACTGAGCAGGGACACCCCTCCCCCCCAAATTGGTAACACCCAGCTGGACCTTTACTGCAAACTGCGATTCATTTATAAACTTCTAGCGGGGATAATAAAGGAAAGGCACAACATAGAGTCATAATAATAGATGTTCCAGAATTATTGCATAGAAAATGCAAATAGTAGCTGAGGCAGACATGTCAGGAGAGGAGACAGCTCCTCATTAACTATAACCCTTGACTCCATCAAAGTGTCGTAAGCAATGCCTACAGAGGTACCAGTTTTTGTCAGTGACTGATGGGTGTTCTAGGTGCCTGCTGTCCTGACAATCCATCGATCAATGCCTCTGGAAAGCTACTGAATGCACTCACTGGACTTTTAACATAAAATTTTCGATACTCAGCTATTCCCACTGTCGTTGTGCCCTAGTTACACATTCATATGCCAATATGGCTACCGTTCTGCTAGGAGAGGATAGATGTAGGGTCATTCCAGAGAGACCACATGCAGGACAATACAGGGAATTTTACAGGAAGGTATTCAGCCATCATCAATCCTCTAAAAGCTGAGTATATGTAGTAAGAATATCTAAGTTAAACAGTAGTGCATGCCCTGTTCTCTCCCATAAGATGTAACACTCTTTCACCTCTACCTAGCACAGCGCACATGCCTATGGCATGCCGTGTATGTCATGCTGGCTCGGCGGAGCTGCCTGCACCCCAAAGCCCTGCGTAACCTTTTTTGCAGCACCATCAAATGTGCAGAGCAGATAACCAAGACAGGGAAGTAGCCTAGAGGGGGCCAAAGGGGCTACTGCTCTATTTCTATTAGGTTTACTACGAGCACTGCTCATTCGTGACCACATAAGTGTCTGCAAGCAGTCACTGGCAAGGCTAAATCTAACTCTGCAAGGTGACGGACTGACAGGGATTGAAATGAGGTACAAATGAGCCCCTTATCCTACAAGGTCTCCACTCCCCTACTGAAGGAGGGTTACTTGAGACAAATTGGCATGGACAAGGTGTGAAAGTTTAACACAAATGGCACTGACAAGGGCTGTAGGACACCACGTACATTAAACATGGTCCCAGGAATCACGTCTGTTGTATTTGTATTGAATGATGAAAGGCAAAAGGTAAAGTACAGCTCATGTGTGAATCAGCCCCTAAGACGTAGACCCTATAGCAGTGATGACGAACCTTTTAGAGATTAATTGCCCAAAACTGCAACCCAAAACCCACTTATTTATCGCAAAGTGCCAACATGGTAAGTTATCCTGAATACTACAGTCCAGTATAGTATATCCTCCATGTACTTTAGCATTTAGCTATAATAGTCTGCCTACAGTCAATGCACTGCCTGTGCTGTTCATAGTGCACCCTGCGCTGATGAATGCCAGGAAAAGTCTAAGGCATATTGGTACACCATAGACTTTATTCAGGATATGGATGCCCACAGAGAGGGCTCTGAGTGCCACCTCTGGCACCTGTGCCATAGGTTCGCCACCACTGACCTAGAAACTCTGCTCTCTCTGCAGCTGCTTCGCCCTCTCCATTTTGATTAACAGGACCAGGCAGTGTAAACATGATCATTACTGGGCCTGACTTCTAAATTCAAGTCCTGAGGGTGCAACAGTTGCAGAGAGGGCAGAGCTTCTAGGTGTAACGGCAACACCCCCGTTGCTCCTAGAGGCTCATTTGCATATATTAAAACATCAGGATAGGTCATCAGTATCTGATCGGTGGGGGTCCGACACCCGGGACCCCCGCAGATCAGCTGTTTGAGAAGGCACCAGGGCTCCTGTGAGTGCCGCTACCTTCTCACAGCTTACCAAGCACAGCGCCGTACATTGTACATCGGCTGTGCTTGGTATCACGCTCAGCCCTATTCACTTGAATGGGGCTGAGCCGCTCCTAGGCCACGTGACCGATGAACGTGACATCACTGGCCTAGGAAAAGCTAAGAGAAGGCCACGGTGCTCACAGGAGCACTGGTGCCTTCTCAAACAGCTGATCGTCGGGGGTCCCGGATGTCGGACCCCCACCGATCAGATACTGATGACCTATCCTAAGTATAGGTCATCAGTAGTAAAATCCTGGAAAACCCCTTTGAAGGACAAGACTATAAAATAAAAAAAAACCTTTATCTCCAAAAACAGTGGCTCTAATTTATAAGGGCTGTTGTCTGGCATTACAGCTCGGCGCCAATCACTTGAGTATTAAAAAAAGACAATAAATACACTTTTTGCTTGAGCTTCTGCAACATTTACTGCCTTCTCTATGCAGTCTACGTAACTGGATTTCACTCTAATATATATATGTATCAGCTCCTGCCCCTGTGTATATATACTGTAGGTTTATACCATGGGTATAGCTATAGGGGAGGAACAGAAGAAGAAGTTGCAACGGGGCTTGGTGCCTAAGGGGGCCCCTTGCCACATAAGGAGTCACCAGTAATAAAACTGGCACATAGTCGTTGAGGGCGCCATTTCAGATTTTACATTAAGAACCAGCTTTACCTCTCTGTTTCCTAAAATGCATGTGACTATCACCTGTTCCCTATTACTCTGCAGTATATACCGCCATCTCACATTGTCATATAAAGAAGTATCACGTCCCTGGCTGCTCTCTGTCTAATATTCACAGTCATCTTTCCCTCTGTATCTCTTTCTATTAAATGCGTGGCTATCTACCAGTGTAATACCATATATGTAGTTATCTTGTATTGCTATTGCTATTATGACTGTTCAAAGCAATTTTCCGTTGCGCTCCTCTTTGTATGGCGCACATCGCTATCTCTCATGCGGGTTTTATTTTCTTGTTTATCCCTCTCTGCTCCGCTCTTAGAAATGAACGCTGTTATTACTTTGTTCTTCACCCTGCCTAGGTTTACCCGGGTCTCTCTCTCGTTGCGTTCCTTCTCGCCCCAGTATACATAAATATCTCACAATATTGATATTGATATTTTATTCTGTTACATTGTATTACTGCTCAACCTCTCTGGCCTTCAGTGAGTGTCTCTGAGCCGCTGTACCTGCCGCACAAGATTGTAAGGGGATATTTGTAGCTGTTCGTCTGAAGCTGTTACCTCTCACTGCGCACTTAGAGGGTTTTATCGACTCTTATCGACACAGCCATAAATAAAACAAAATAAGAGAGAACACTTTTCACACAGACACACCCCCCTCTGCTGGACCAGATGCAAACTGCAGTTTGGTCAAGCTTTCAATGCCTTTCAGACTCTTATGTGCAGATGATGTCAAAAAGAACATTGCCGTTCCAGGGGCCACTTAGATAGACTGGGAGGGCATGTGGAAATACAGTCACAGGTTGCATTATGGGTTTGCTACTTTAGCTGCTTGAAGGAGTTACCTACATTAAATGGGGCATATAGAGAAAATGGAAGTGGAGTACCCTGCACCGAACCCCTCTATCAACTGCTATCGCTCTAAAGGATACATTATTTCTTTCAATGTCCTGCAGGGATAAATAGTGAATTATCGCAACCCCCTGGAGAGAATCCACCTCTTAAGACCCCTTTAGGCCTCTTTCACACGAGCGTGACGGATTAAGTCCGGATGCGTTCAGGGTGCGTTCAGGAAAACTCGCACCATTTTGCAAGCAAGTTCAGTCAGTTTTGTCTGCGATTGCGTTCAGTTGTTCAGTTTTTTCCGCGCGAGTGCAATGCGTTTTGATGCGTTTTTCACGTGCGTGATAAAAAACTGAAGGTTTACAAACAACATCTCTTAGCAACCATCAGTGAAAAATGCATTGCATCCGCACTTGCTTCAGGATGCAATGCGTTTTTCACTGAAGCCTCATTCACTTCTATGGGACCAGGGCTGCATGAAAAACGCAGAATATAGAACATGCTGCGTTTTACACGCAACGCAGAACTGATGCGTGAAAAAAACGCTCATGTACACAGACCCATTGAAATGAATGGGTCAGGATTCAGTGCGGGTGCAATGCGTTCACGTCACGCATTGCACCCGCGCGGAAAACTTGTTCGTGTGAAAGGGGCCTTACATGGGCTGACAATCAGGGAAGGTGCACTCCTAAGAACGTTCCTTCAGGAGAAAGCCTTGTGGATGAAATATGGTACCAAAAGTAAAGCATTAAAAGGAATGTGTCATCAGAAGGTGACCTATTGTATAAATCATATTTTAATTTTCTATGTCAATATCTATATTTAAAGTGTAACTGCTGTTCTATTTTTATTTGTGTAATGTATAGGGGCAGTGATACTGACCATTTTTGTAATATAGTTTAATTACTGAAATCAAACATTTCTATTAGAAAAATAGCTCTAAAGTGGCCAAGTGTGAGCCTTAGCAACACTACTCTGTCTTCTGTTTACATAACACAGTCAGTGTTAGCAAGTGCCCACCGTTATGTAAACAGAAGACAGAAGAGCATTGCTAAGGCTCAAAATGAGCCACTTTAGATACATTTTTATAATAGAAATGTATGATTTCAGTAATTAATGTATATTACAAAAATGGTCAGCATCACTGCCCCTACAGAGTACACAAACAAAATAGAACGGCAGTTACACTTTAAACAATGAAACATAAAATCCTGCAGTTTTCGCACTAAGCCTAATAATAGGCACCACTTCTGGGTCTGTACAGATCACTTTACTGCAGTTATCTGCTTATCTGTCGTTCTAATCCTGCCTGTAATGATATCACCTCGGTGTATAGATAAGACAGGATCCACCATTCAAAATAGGTGATTGTCAAAGCTTATCTATTCTTTCCTTGTACAATGACCTCTGCACAGGTCACAGAGTGTGCCTAGAAAACTCTCCCATAGAAGTCAATGAGGTCGCCTCCTGACCACTTGGTCTATGGACCATGAGGCTGCCATAAGGCAATTTTCTTAATGCTTTCTAAATGCTGTTAAGAACAGCTCAGGCAAGATGGCCACCCCCATAATCATGTTCAGGAAATAGAATTTAAAAATCTGCAATCAGAAAATAAAAACAGATTAGAAAAAAAAGGAGATGTGTCGCTGTCTGGTTTTAACTGGCAGGTAAAATGTTTGGTGACAAATTTCATTTAAGAATCTTTTACAAAAACTGCAATTGGGGCAATTATCAGGAAGGTGCACTCCTATGAATTCTCGTTCCTGATAATTGCAAACGCTTCTTTGGGTGAAAGCATAGTGGATCAATTATGGCGCCAGAAGTAAAGTGTTGAAGTGAATTCCACATCAGAGTAAGTCCAGCCAGGAAATGACATGATCATATTGATCCGGTTGTTGGCAGTCTCCAACAACTCATCGAATCACAAACCTTTAGATTTTTGTCTCGGCAGAGTACTGCTCCTGACCATATGCTGTGCAGAGAACATTAGCCCCTTTCAAGAGGATGGTGCTGAATTGCAGTATCTATACAGCGCCACATATGAGCTGCACTGTGCAGAAAAGAAATCCAAAGTGGCCGCGTTGTTTTTTCTGTGCTTCAACCACAAGAGTCAGTGGAGATGTTTGGTGTATGACCCCAATCATTTATTAAGTAATGTAATATCATAATGATCTGGTATTACTTATTGTGATGAGAAACTCCCTTTTAGGTTCCTTCTAGGTATAGACATGGTCTCCAGCCTGTAAACTTCTGGATGGGGCCATATGCACCGCTGCAGTCAATCACTGTCAATCAGCAGCGACGTGTTCCCATGAGGGACATCACTGCTAGGTCACATGCCGCTTGGGACACATCACCACTAAGGCCTGCAATTGGCTGCAGTAACGCTCATGACCCAGTCCAGAAGATTACAGGCCGGGACTGGAAGCATCTCTATACAAAGCCTCAGCATTGGGACCAAGAGACAGGGAGCAGGTAAATTGATTTATTATTTTAGGTGAAGCTTATTCAGAGATTTAGTTAAAAAAGTGAATAAAGCTGTCCAACCCCATTAAAACCTTAAAGGGGTTTTGTTATCTTAGACAGTGGTGGCATATCACTAGGATATGCCACCAATGTCAGATAATTACAGGTCCCAGACCTGCCTGTTGCTGTCAGTTACATGACCAGACGGATAAAGATAAGGAGAGAGAAATAAGCTAAGGTATCTTGACTATCTTACCCAAACAGGAAATTACAAGCTGGCTATAGAGAGAACTTGCTAGGTAATAAATAGGGGTGAGCGAATCGACTTTAGGTGAAACATCCAAAGTTGATTCGCATAAAACGTAATTCTAATACTGTACGGAGCCGGAGCTCCATACAGTATTAGAATGTATTGGCTCTAAAGAGCCGAAGTTATTACTTTGCGAAGTCTCGCGAGACTTTGCGTAATAACTTCATAGATTCACTTCTACTGTAAAAAAACATTTCCCGAACTCGGGTTAGGTTCCAACGAAGTTTTATGTGAATTGACTTTAGATGTTTCATCTGAAGTCGATTCGCTCATCCCTACTAATAAAGTTCTGTGATTGCAGCAGCATCAGCAATGATTCAAGTAGGCAATCCATCTCTATTACTGCATGGTGAATGTTTGGGGGCAGTGTAATGCGAGGTAGCAGGCTTGTAGATAGAGTTACTACTGACCTGTCTGCATCTCTACTATATCAGTAACATATGATAATGACAATGATAATAACATCATTTTGTGCAGGGTCAGATATATTATCAATAAAGTCTAATAGGCTTTGAATCAAAGAAAAATACCCTAGTGGCAAGTAATTGGCTTTAAAGGCATCAAAATGTGTTTTTTCCTCCTGGACCTTTTGAGCCCCCCAGAGGATCCACTGGTACTCTGGTGGACCAGTCCAACCCTGCTTTTATGAATTAGGCACTAGTGCTGTGAAGGGAATGACACAACAAAGGTGCTGAAGGATCTAAAAGTCAAGTTTCTATATTTATTGGAGGTATAAGTCTCACTGTAGACGGCTTTCCCTCAGAGCTCTGTGCTCCTGGGCCCTAACAGCTTCCCCGAGCAGAGATCAGGCAAGCTGTTCAATCTCTGTAATAGCCTGGAGCCTTAGGAAGGATCCTAGGCTATTACAACTGTAGTTCTTATGGAGGCTTGCAGATAGATAGAAAATATCCCATACACTGCAAGGCTAATTTCATTGCAGTATAAAGGAGAAGCAATCTAAAGATTACATATTCAAGTTTCCTAAAGGAACTTAAAAAGGGGCAAAAAAACGAAGTGAAAAAAAGTTTTAAAAAATATAAAAATATATATAAAAATTAAAATCACCCCTTTATCCATAATAAAAATAAATCATACAAAAATAAAGATCATAGGAATTGCCATGTCCCAAAATGCTCGTACTAATAAAATATAAACTTATTTATCCTGTACGTTGAATGCCATAATGGAAACAAATCAAAATGGCCAATTTGCCAATTTTTTCATCGCTTCACCTCCTAAAAAGAATGGAATAAAAAGTGATCAAAAAGTCATACACACCCCAAAACAGAAGTGGAAAAAAATTACGGCTTGGTAAGGCAGGAAGTAAAAAACAAAAACTGAAAAACGCCCGTAGCTAAAAGGGTTAACAAATGCAGAGAGGTACCCAAGTGAGTTTTCACTGTGAGACCAAAACATTTTGGAAAAGCAACATCAAACTGTTATCGCACTGTGCACATTATGGCAGTGGACGGGTAAAGTTCTAATGAAGACATGCGAGCGGTCTGTAATCCAATTTCTAGGTAATTAATTGCAATTGGAAGAGGCGCTTTTTACATCTGGGATTAAATCCGGAGAGACATCTAAAAAGCAGTTTATAGTGACGGATCCTGTAGGAGAAGATTGATGTGATCCCCAGACCTTAGTACTTCTTGAAGTCATATTTTTCAGTCTGGGAATCTGAGAGTCAGGTCATAGTTTCTGTATGCTGAATATAAGAGGTGATTAACAAAATCTCCTTATGTCAGCAGATGATGATGAAGCAGAAAGGGCTAATTTCCACTTATCCTACAAACAGCTGTCCATAAACCTGTTTATCTCCTTCCAGGACTACAGACGAACCACTCTGTCCCATGTTTGATATGGTAACATCAACCAACTGCAAGACTAATTTTGTTTACATGGTGCATTTAAAGGGACAGAACATGCAGAGCTTCTATTATTGACATTGTAGTTTCTCATTTTGCATTGCATATAAAACGTGTAGAATAAGCACAATATTCTCGGAGGTGTGGCATGAAGCTCTTATATATGGATTTTGTACCAGGGTCATACCACCTATCTTGCACCATTTACATAAGTGGTCTACAAATATAAAGAAAAAGAGTTTTGGACCGCCAGCTCTGCACCCATTTTGGTAATGGTATAGCTACTTTCTGTACATGCATTTAAACCTAGAAAAGATATTAGGGGTCTTTTACAAAGACCAGCTTTTTGTTTCCCCCCTGCGCTGCTGGAGAATTCACCTAATTTATGACGAGGTGGCGACTTGTCATAAATTAGGCGCATGTCTGGCAGTCAATGCGCCTGCCGTAAAAACTACTCCAGCCCCTGACTAGAGAAACTTGCACTCTTCTTTTACTCCTCCTTTACGCCTGATCGGAAGCCCGGCCACAGGCAGAACCCTGTCACTCCCAAGCTACTCTCTTGCCTCTCCCAAGCATAAAAATATTGTTGTATGAACATTTAAAAAGTTGCAAAAAGGGGTCTTGTGACTATTTTTAAGCCAAAAACTGACATAAAAATGTTACTAAATGACTACCTATTATTCTCTTTAGGAATACAGACTATGTGAATGCCAACACTGCTTTTAGAGCCATTTAGATATGGAAAATTAAGGCCTAAAGGGTTTATAAAATAATTTTAAAAAAATGCAAAAACACTTTGCAAACACAAATAATAAAGTAATTACAATAGTGCCATACTTACCATACAAAATGTACTAATGCTGATGCATTCTAAATGTGAGATTCTGGGCAAATACATTTTGTACAAAATTATTTGTGCCTGTCCGCCAGTGTCAAGGCTGTCTCTTTAGGACAGGAACCTAACACTAAATACTAGCTCCACTGGTGTCATACCGTCCCGATTAGTGCAAGTATAAAGCTGTAGCCTGCTCTCCCTGCTCCACATAGTAAATATTCCCCAGTTCTGTGCCCCCAGTAATATGCCCTGTTATGTGCCCCCAGTAATATGCCCAGCTGTGCCCCCAGTAATATGCCCAGTTATGGGCCCCCAGTAATATGCCCTGTTATGTGCCCCCAGTAATATGCCCAGCTGTGCCCCCCAGTAATATGCTAACATTGTTCCCCCTGTAATACGCTCACATTGTGCCCCCCCAGTAACATGTTGTGCCCCCAGTAATATGCCCACATTGTGCCCCTCCAGTAATATGTTGTGCCCCCAGTAATATGCCCACATTGTGCCACTCACAGAAAGAAAAAAAAATAAACACCACATACTTACCTTCTTCCTAGCAGCAGGACATCGGCTGCTCTGGTCTGTGGACCAGAGGTATGGAGAGCCTGCAGGGGGAACGGAAGGGATGATGGATGAAGCAGTGAGCCGATGCCGGCTCTCTGCTTCATCATAATACAGTCAACTGTCTCTGCGTCCTATGGACGCATGGACAGCTGCCAGAAACCGGGACATACCTCCCCTGTACCAGGACAGCAGGACAGCCACTGCAATCCAGGACAGTTGGGAGGTATGTGTTAGTCCCAGAGACAGTGGACCATAAACAGCGGGGGGCGCTATCAGAGAGGAAAATGTAATGTCCATCGAAAAACCTTTCAATATATTTAATGCATGAATATTGCAATAATATTTCACATGTCCTGTCTATTGCATAATAATACTTTTTTGTGTAATAAGCCCTTTAATGCACAGATGGCAAGAGGGTGTTAATATTACCCTGAAGGAGGGTAAGGGCAGGTACATTTCCAGAACTTCTCTTTTTTCTTTTTACTTGAATAATTCATAGAAATGTCACGCCGGAATTGGAAACAAATTGGACCTTTCGTACCTCTGCTCTTGGCCTTCCTATAAAAAATAATATGAAATTCTCTGTGGAACTGCAGACAAGGGCGCAGTTATGCCCAGCCGCAGCCAGGAAGCAGGGCAGTACCAGTCTTAGTATAAACACAGCAGTGGAGAAGGGGTTACAGAGCACAGCAGATGTGCAGCATTTGTAAAGTATCTGGTTTTGTGCCAGGGAGGCACCAGAGGGGCCAAGAGATCGAAAATTACCACCTGCTGCTGGAACCTCAGCTTATATATTAGCAGATAATAAACAGAGCATCCCTCCTGGAGAATACAGAGCCAGCTGCAGAAGAATCAGATATATGGAGTGACAATACAGTGTAAGAGAGGAAGAGGCATGGGTATAAAGAGGCAAGCTGATGGTATTATACAGCGTGCGGAGGTGCATTCACTAATGCTCACTTGTATACATTAAATGCAATTTTACTGTAACTCTTTACTGTTGTATTGAAGAATGGTCAACCATCATTTCCATCTATTTTGGATTTCTGAAGACCATTTACTATTGGCAGCATGTCTTAGATCAGGGATGCCCAACCTGTGGCCCTCCAGCTGTTGAAAAACTACAACTCCCAGCATGCCGGACAGACTACAGCTATTGGGGAATGCTGGGAGTTGTAGTTTTGCAACAGCTGGAGGACAGCGGGTTGAGCATTCCTGTCTTAGAAGCAAACCCATATCCAGATCTTAACTTCATCATAATTCTACTAGCTACATCATGGATAATAGAAAATGGATATGCCAGTCAAGCTGCCTTCATATTTTCACGCCCCTGTTGAACCACAGGAAGGCAAAACCAAACCTTTATAAGATATAGTTTAAAGGGCATATCTGAATTTGAAAAAAAAGATAAACCCTGCTCACCCCATCTATTCCCTGTTGACCCACCACAGATGATCTGGTGGCCTGGGCTCCGATCACTCAGGAGAAATCTGGTACTGCATCAATATGGTCGAGTCTAAAGGCCCCTTTACACTGGCCAAGCATCCGCCACATAATAACAAGTGTTTGTAGGAACGTAGTGATCTGCCAGTGTAAAGGTGCCATTGATTACCCGATCAACAATTGAAACGCTCGTTCATCGGTTAATATGATAGTTTGTGCAATCACCTAAATCATTGTTTGGCGGCAGCAGATTGTGCTTGCATACAATGATTCTGCAAGGGGATGAGTGATGGCATTAGTACTGTGGAGGAGATCGCTGCATGCAAATATGGTCTCCTACACTGACGAGCAAGCGATTGTAGGTAAAGACAATCCTCTGCTAAACTGTGCAGTGTAAAGGGACCTTCTGAAAAATTGGCATTCAGTTCTGATCTGCGATCTCATTGATTCATTAGATTGGACAATGTTGAAATACAGAGGGGGTCATATAAATCAGCTAAATCTTAATTATGCCCTTGCCGTGGTCTTGTTTACAAGCTGCCTTCACTGCACAAACAGATTTCAGCGGAACAGATGCCAAATGTCGTAAATAATTCACCGGCCTGACCACAGACTCCCAGGTTAGAATATTACCTCTGAGCAAAGCACACATCACACCGCATCTGGCCACAGAGCCTATCACCGTACATATGGAACACAGTGTACTGACAACATGATTGCTCTGCTTTTCAGTTAGCGGGTAGTAGATACTCTCCAAGAACATGACATGCATTTTGATGGTAGAGTCACATTACAGAGACACAGCCCGGTTACAAGATGGTGAGTGACATATAAGAGGTTTAGACAGAATGCAGTACTTTGACAACTACATGACATGACGTATAGGCCACACATAGATGAATCATAGTCAGAAGGAATTGACATGTACACAGAACATACCATAACTTTGCATTCAATTCTTATATGGTAACTGGAGAGAGTTATTTTTTGGAGATAAAAAGTTCTCGCATTTTTCCATATTTTCATCAATTGCGTAGCTCACTACAATTTGAAGATTTTTAAATAAATCGGGGTACGCCAAGAAACCACACCAAGGAGCATGCCTCCATGGCTTTCATCTTGATAGTTAATCACCATGTGGTTTTGTGGGTGGAATTACTGTTTAATTCCAATTTGTGCAGCCAATAATGAATGGACCCTAAATGGACCCTAAATGGGAGCACAGCTTTGTCGGGTAAAACGTTGCCACCATTAGCTATCGATCTGAAAACTTTGCCAACATGATGTTCAGAGCGTTTTTCAGCTGTCCCACGGCTGTGTTCTGGTGGACATGCCTGGTGATCGTAACCCAAGTATCTAAACATCGTAATTACATACTGTCAGCCACACAACTGCAGTGTGATTGAGTCAGTAATACTAATCAAATAAATCAGGGATGCCCAACCTGCGGACCGCCAGCTGTTGCAAAAATACAACTCCCAGCATGCCTGGACAGCCTACAACTATTAGGGCATGCTTAGAATTATAGTTTTGCAACAGCTGGAGGGCCATAGATTGAGCATCGCTGAAATAGATCATTTCTTCAGTCTTCTACGGATCCAGCAAATCTTATCATCCTACTCTAGATACTTTGGAGGATCATTAAGAGGATTGTTACGAGCAGAACCAAAATAAAACATATTAAAGGGATAGTCCTCCGAATGATCACCTGACCATTACTGGCAAATAGTCGATATGTATGACCGGCCAGGTTATAGGTGGCGAAGGATTCATCAGTGGTGAACCTACCACCTAATAAAGTGAAGTCCATAGCTTGGGACCATCCTTTATGAATAGGGCCCATGGGAAAATCTTTTTATTAACAATTTGAGAGAGTGACTTTAAGTGCCCCAAAACATTTAAAGGGGTTGGCTCATCTCATACACTGGGTTCATATTTCAAGGATATGCCCCCAATGTCTGATAGGTGCGGGTTCCACCTCTGAGACCCACACCTATTTCTAGAATGGAGCATGAAAAGTGAAGGAGAGTGGACCACGCATGCGTGGCCGCCCTCCAGTCATTTCTATGACACTGCTGAAAACGGCTATTTCCATCAGCTCCATAGAAGCGAATGGAATGGTGGCCACGCTTGCGCGGTGCACTTCCCATTCACTTATATGGAACTTCTGAAAATAGCCAAGTGTGCTGCTGTCCTATTTTTGCCAGTACCATAGAAATGAATGGACATTGTGGGCTCCGTTCTAGAGATAGGTGAGGGTCCAAGAGATATTGGACTAGGATATGCTTCAAATGAATGAGATGGGCCAACCCCTTTAAAAGGGGTTGTTTAGGATTAGAAACATATGGCTGTTTTTTTCCAGAAACGGCTCCACACTTGTCAACAGGTGACTTGTGACATTGTCCCTCATCCCCATTCACTTCAATAGAGCTGAGCTGCAATACCAGACACAACTTATGGACAGGTATGGTGCTCTTGCAGGAAGAAAACAGCCATGATTTTGTAATCCTGGGCAACCCCTTTAAATTACATTGGATGTAGCCACCCCTAGGACATTGGACCTTGACCTACCAACAAAAGTCAAGATCAACTGCTTAAAAAAGGCAAAATCACTTAGGTAGCCAACAGCTATCCTTTGTGACTCCTTCTCTACCCTCCTCCCAATCTACATGCCTGTTTGACATAACCAAGCATGCATGTTTTCTGAATAGGGAAAGGGAAATGAGCTACTGCCAAATTCCTCTGACAGAGGCTTATCTCCCCTGAGAATGTAGGTGAATGTTGTTGACATTCACCTACTCAATTCTTCTTTTCCCCAACATCTGCCGTAGGGAGAAAGTAGAGACATCACCATACACAAAGAAGATCAGTCAGTCCTGCCAAAATCGTAGAGTTTGACCAACATTGATCTAAGGTGAATGGCCACGTTAAGTGTGGTGGAATTATCTTAAAGGGATTGTTCAGTGCAAATATATTAAGGGCCTATCCTCAGCATACGTCATCAATATATCGTCGGGGGTACGACTCTGGGCACCCCCATCGATCAGCTGTTTGAAAAGGTAGCAGCGATCCTGCTAGCGCTACTTCTGCTCACACAAGAGCCGCTGTCTCTTTAAACAGCTTATCAGTGTGGGTGCCAGGAGTCGTACCCACGCCAATCTGATATTGATGACCTATCCTGAGGATAGGTCATCAATATCTTTGCATAACCCCTTCAAGACATCAGAAACAATTTAAAATCAAATCAAAAATCACAAATTATTATGTACATTACTTTACCAAATCTCAGCGAATGATACTAAACTCTTTAGATGCGCAAATGAAATCATCTGTATTTAAATCTCACATCACTATATAAATATATATATATATATATATATATATATATATATATATATATTTATTTATTTATCATACAGTAGCTATGAGCAGTCTACTTTGACCAGAAAAACATGCATTCCTGAAGACCAACTGTCCCACATATAACTCACTGGTAGAATTTCATCATAGTATCTAAACAGAGCCCCCCTTGCACTTAGGTTGGCCATGCATAGATAGAAATTGGCCAGTTTTTCTTGAAAGTGCTCCTAGCCTTTGAAGTAAGCCCCATAGAGCTCAGTTGAGCTCATTACACCATACACGCCCAGGAGAATGTAAGTGCATATGGTCTATTTCCTCGGGGATGTCTGTCTCCTCTGTCTAAAACATAAAAGGTGGCAGGGAACTGAATTATTTTTAGTTCTGTACGTTTAATATGGTGCAATGAGACTTAATCAATACTAAATTACTAACTAGTAGGGGAAACTGCCAGTAAATGCCAAAATGCCAATGAAACAGGAAACACAGCTTTCATCATCCATGGATTTCATAGTCAGCTATTTTCTTATTAGCTGTCTTGACTGCAGACTTCATTTCGTAAGATTGGATTGACAATATACTGGAATTTTGGAGAAACAGTGTTAGATTTGTAGAATGCGTCTAAGTCTGCAATATCTGAACTGTGAATTATTACTCTATCTACTGTGTCTACACTAGCAAAGGAAAATGGCGCCCCATGAAAGAAGATAAATCCTGGTTGTATCTATTCAAATATGTTCCAATAAATCCTTATGACTGTGGTTTATACCAATCAATATTATCAGGATCAAACATGGTATCCCTTTATTCTCTTGCTCATCAGACTCAAATACATTTCTTATGGGTTATCGTCCTGCTACTGTTACAGAAGTATGGCATACATCAGGGGCACAGCTAAAGATTCATGGGTCCTGGTGCACAGCTTGAGGATCCCAGCTTAAAGAGTTTGTCCCACTAAGACAACTTATCATCTATCCACAGAATAGAGAATAAGTGTCTGATCAGCAGTGACCCTCGTCAAGAATGGGGGCTTGGGGTGCCTGTGGTGTTGAGTGTTTGTATGGGTGCAAGGCAGGTCATGTAGAGTGCAATGGCTGGCATATGGTATAAGAGTGAGAAAACCAGGCCAAAGGCAAAAGAATAAACGTGTCTGTTTACTGAAGTGCAAAATAGGAGTTGTAGTACATCCAAAGATAGCAAAACACGGTGCAACTCTTCCCAGATAATGATTTATGGATTTAGCCAAAGATGGAAGTTATGGCCCTCTCCTCTCTCCATCTGTCTCAAGTCTCTTCCTGCAGAAGGAAGTGGTGAGCAATATTACTCTTGTGATGGTGGCTATAATGCAAGGGTTTTGAGATACGACTGACCAGGTCATGTCCAGGTGTGAAATGTGTCTTAACAGTGTCCCTAACTGCAGTAAAGTCTTAACAGCTTAGGTAGCAGGTTACCTTACTGACTCCAATGCTCGGCCATGCATACTCTAGGTTCTCTAGTTTTTGCCTTTGTCTTACCCCTTCTCTCCTCAACAGTGATTGTTGAGTCTCTGTAGCCCCTTGGACCTAAGAAGAGGGAACACAAGTCACAGCTTTCTTTCTCTTACAAACTTCAGTCTAGACAAGAGCTATGAGTGGAGCCAGTCCACACCTAACCTCCTGCAAGACCTAAGCCATGATAGATAACCACATCTGTGTCATCCATACATGACTAAACTTGGTGCAATGCATAGCATAAAATAACATTACATTACATAAAGAAATGAATACATAGCAGATATCCCCTTCTTTGGGGTACTGCACTCCACTGTATGAATGGACAGGTGGTCATAGACGAGTGCTGCTTCTCCATTCAGCTCTATTGGGCTGCCAGAAATAGCTGAGCACTTGTCCTTAGCCATCTCTGGCAGCCCCAGAGAGTTGAATGGAATTGTAGAGCCTCCATTCAAAGGGAGATTATGGGCACCAGTTCTTGTGATCGCCAAGGGAACCAGCAGTCAAACCCACGCCAATCAGAAACAGGTTGTCTTAATGGGGCAACCTCTCCCTGGTGGCCTAGGACAATGAAATGGTTAATGTTAACAACCCTGGTGAAAGGCTGTGGAAAGGTTAGTGCGACAGTGGTTACTTACCTCTCCAAACTATAGCATTACCTGTGCTTTAATTATCTGTTTCCTCCTTGCACTGATCATACAGATGAGCTTAGGGACAGGATGGAGAGGACTTTACAGCTGTAACTATACAGCTACTCAGTTCTCTCTATTATTGGGTTGAGCAAATTAAGAGCACTCTGCCCGATCCGGGTTAGTGTGGTGAGGGGGACTGTGGGCAGGGCGCTGTATTTTTTGCTTTAAGGCGCAGTACGTCTTAAAGTGAATACAGGAAAGGTAAGTTAATTATTTATTTTGAAGTCTGATCTAAGGTCTGATACTTGGGAGGGTGAGACATGGAGGTCTAATGGGGGTCTGATCTGAGGTCTTATATGGGGCCAGACTCATACAGAGTCCTGATCGGAGGTCTCACATGGAGTTCTAAAGGGGGTTTGATATGGAAGATGGGTCTGACATGGAGTTCTTATCTGAGATCTGATATGGGGAGGTCTGACATGCAGGTCTAAAGGGAGTCTGATTTGAGGTCTGACATAGGGGGGTCTCATGTGAGGTTTGATATGGAGGTCTGATCTGAGGATCTGTTATGGAGTTCTGAGGATCTGATATCCCAGTGTATACTGTTGTCAAATGCAGCCATATGGCTTAAATTACTTGAGTTTGCTTGTAGCCTCTGGAATAGAAGGGTTGAAGCTTTTTTGAGTTGTATAGTAAAGTGTTGCAGTCTGCACTTTCCTATCCAAAAATAACATATACCGCATGGTACACTTTCTTTTGTAGTTGGAGTCTACGGGAAACCTATTGCGATATATGCCTACACAGAGGCTTATGTCAGAGTCTTTCATCTGAGGTATACACGGGGCAATGTTCCTGTTCATAATCAAATTGGTTGAGAGTGCCTTCAACATGGATGAGTGTCCCAGAGAATGCCATGAAAGCATTCCTCAGATCTTAACGCTGCCACCACATGGTCTTCCAGCAATGGTTGCAGGGTGTTTGCGCTGTGATGTTTTTTCATTAATACGCCAACGTCCATCCATATGATGATGCAGAAAATGTGACTCATCAGAGAAGGCAACCCTTTGCCAATCAGTGTAGGTCCAATTCTGATACTGATGCAAAAAAGCTTTTTGTGCCAATACAACTTTGTTAGTAGAGGTGCAGTGACCATCCGTCTGCTTCAGAGCCACATACGCAGTACGGTTTGCGGAACTGCTGTCTTAGACAAACGTCTGGTAACCCTCCAGGTTCATTTTGGTAATGAGCTGCTCCACTGTAGCTTGTCGGTCCACCCTCAGGCACCTTCGTAGCTGACGGTCACATCTCACATCATTGGCACGTGACCCTCCACAGTTTCCATGTCTCTTATTCACAATGGTGCCATTTGTCCACTCACCATACACTTTCACCATGGCAGCATGCGGCCAGTTCACAAATTGCGCAGTTTCAGAAATACCACCACCCTTGGCCCAAAAGCCAATAATCATTCTTTTCGGCAATTCTGATAAATCAACCCTTTTACCCATGACAGCAACGAGTGATATGTGAGCAGACAGCCGATCACACACCTTGTATACCCACCAAGCCAGCTCACCACACGTGACTTCCTTCATGAGCTAAGGGCTACCGACATCAACAGTAAGAAACGGTCATAATAATGTGACTCAGTTGTGTATATCTCAAGAAATAGTGTCAGCTTCTTACAGATTTCCCTCTCCAAATAGTCAAAGATCCTGTTATCAGTACAGTATAAATACATTTTAGCCTTTTAAAGTATGTCAATGACGTTCTCAAAAGTGAAGAGCTGATTAAATGTTAGCACTTCAATCCACTATTGTATTTATATTGCCTCCTACAGACCTGTCATCTCACTGGGGACAGCTATCATTAAATAGCCGTCCTGTTCTCAGACAGCTTCTAATGTCAGCAAAAATACCCCGAGAACTTCATTAAACCTCTTGACCTGCCTCCTGCTCTGAATGTGCATGTGTAACGAAGCAGCCATATTTAATGAGCAGTGACCGTTAAGGGTACACAGAGGCTTTAACTCATTTGTTGCCTGAGGTTAAAGATTTTTCATCGGTTATAAGAATGCTAACTGATTCATTAAAATACTCTCCGTCTATCGCAAAGAAACATCCACTTTTCTGCCGCAGCTGAAGTGGGGAACTGCAGTGATTTGTAGTATTTGCATGCAGATGAAGGATACGGCTAAGGTTAGATTATTGATTGTACTTAAAAATCAGAAATGAGCCATCAAACTTGAGAGTGCATTTGGGATACTTATCGTACAAGTCTGGAATGTAGTGTTAGGACATTTTAATAGGCCATGGAGATCAAAACTTAGCACTCATGCATACGGCCTTTGTCTTTTTTGAGGTCTGCAAATTGCGGATCCGCAAAACACATGTCATGTGCATAATAGAACAGTCCTATCCTTGTCCGTAATGCAGACAAGAAAAGGACATGTTCTATATTTTTGCAGATGCCACAGAACGGACAGCACGTGAATGGGTCCGCATCCGACCCACAAAAATGCGGATTGGATGCGGACGAAAAATATGTTTGTGTGCATGAGCCCTTAGGCCGCATGTACATGTGTCTGTTTTGTCCTTCTATGTGCTTCCAGATCCATGCCTCCGCACCACAAAAGATAGGGCGTGTGCTGTGGACACACCTTGTGGATCACAGACCCATTAAAGGGGTATTCCCATCTCACAAATGTAGTTAGTATAGTTAGATATAGCCATACCAATATTATTACTAATAGAATGTATTTATATAAAATGTATAGTTTAGAAGATTTGCCTATTTGTATATCCATTGTCCCACACACATCAGTCAGGTCGTTGCCCCTAGTTACGACCACTGGGGCCTTGTAGCAGTGGTGGTCGGCTTGCTCCTTTTCAAACCCGCTCTGAGGTAACTGCTGTATTGTGAATGCACATTGCATGAGCATGTGGAGACACATCTTAGGGTACTTTCACATCTGCGTTATGGACGCTACCAGTCCAAAACACAATGTTCAGTATCCGTCCAAAACGCAATGGTCAGGACTTTATAAATGGATCCTGCTCCATAGAGATGAACTGATTCAGAGTCCGTTTCTCTGCGTTTTGGAAGCACAGACAAAAATTCTACAACCCTAAGATGTGTCTCCGCATGCTCATACAATGTGCGTTCACAATACAGCAGTTACCTCAGAGCGGGTTTGAACAAGAGCAAGCCGGCCACCACTACTACATGGCTGCTGTGGTCGTAACTACGGGCAACGGCCTGACTGATGTGTGTGGGACAATGGATATACAAATAGGCAAATCTTCTAATCGGTACATTTTATATAAATACATTCTATTAGTAATAATATTGGTATGGCTATATCTAACTATACAAACTACATTTGTGAGATGGGAATACCCCTTTAAATCAATGGGTCCATACCACGAGGCGTCCACAGTTTGCATGGGCATGGCCGTCACACAATGATGAGAATGAGGCCTAAGGCTATGTTCACATTCACTTCAGAGGCTCCTTTCGGGGTTTCCATTGCAGTTCCACCAAGAAAGTTGGTGCAGTTCGGTTCAGTTCAAAACTTTGATTATTTTCATTGTTCTGCTCCTCTAACAGAGCAGAACAATAGAAATCTTCAGTGCTGGTGTGAACCCAGCCTTATATTCATAGCATATTGCCGAGGATGACATTTTTCCCAACAAGGTCTTCCCAAGATGCATAGGACAAAGCGAACAGAAATACAGTTCTGTATGCAGTATGATGGGTCACAGTGCACGCATTTGAATAGACAGGTCAGTAGCAGCACCAAGAGCTGTCACTTTAGAGTAGAGATATGGTAATGGTTAGGGCAGCATTAAAGTTGGTGGAGGCCCCGTCTCAAGTGATCCCTCTCATGGTCACATAGAGGAATTATGGAAATGTAGAGGAATTATGGAAATGGCTGTCTCCCTTAGAGTACGCAACGCAACAGAATTTCTACTGTGGATTTTGCTGTTTCCAGAGCAAAATGCGAATAAAAATCCGCTGCAAATCCCTAGCAAAATTTGCAACATATTTTCATGTTATATTAATCCTGTGGATTCGGTACAGATTTTGCTGTGGAAACACAGCAAAATCCTCAATGGAAATTCCACTTTGGAAATTCTGTCTATTGCACTGGAATTTATGTTTACATCATAAAGATGTAATTTCTCAAAATCCCATCCACTTTGCTGCTATGGTAAAAAGCTGCCGCAAATCCGCAGTGCATACCTCATATGCACGTACCCTTAGACTTCAAAAGCAAGATTAACACGCATTTACACCCACTTCTTCTCAACTGAAGACAATCATCAAATCACCATCAGAGAGTGCGGGTGGTCTCCATGGTGGTAGAATACTATGTGCCCAATATGTCCCCCTTATAATTTTGCCCTGTGTAGAGGAACCTTAAAGGAGAACATTGAAGAACATTGGAAAAGTACTGATCTAGCAGATTACAGAAATACTGTAGGTTCTGCTACATTTTGATGCCCAGGAAGAGAGGATATGGCTCTATGGACATAATCAGGGTCAATTTATACTATATATGTTTTTTTTTCTGTTTTAGACAAAGTCAACAATTTTCTGTTGGTGGATGTGGCAAGCCAGGCAATCGCCTATTTGCTAGGAGGTGGTCAAATATGAGATCTCTCGGAGCAAATGGAATTACCCCTTCATTGCTTTACACCACCAGGGAATGCAGCCTTTCATTATCCTAGACCACCAGGGATTATAAAATAACCAGTGTTTTTCGTGATAAGTATCACAGCTCTTGTGGTATTGTGTTCTGCTGATAGATTCACACAGCAATGTCATAGAATTTCATTTTCTCCATCTACACTTTAGTATTGGAATATTCTTCACAATCAAGACAGTGATTCACGTAATAGAGGCATATTGTCTACTTTCCAGCACAGGTTATGCTAATCCTACACTTTACTATACATATATCATAGGTGATATTATTTTATTTTTTTTACCTCATAACTGGCAAAAATATAGAGATTGCATCTATATAACAAATAACGAGATCAAATTCCTACAAACTCCATAGACAGAAGACATTGCCAGTCTGCATGTTACATTAATCTAGGAAATGCTATTATAGTGTATTGCAATTAGAGGTGAAATCCACGCATTGGGTTGCAGATGCTCAATTGGGGCGTTTATATCAAAATGACGTTCCATCTGTATATTGAGAGCATTAGAAATCATATTTGTAAGGCTTCTGAGAACGTAAAGACTTTCTGCTAGTTACCACCCACTCATAAGACAAGCGGCACTTCCACTGTATGGGAGGAATGCTCTGCAGATCTATGTGTCTGGAAATAGTATTAACTCTGTAGGTGTAATAAATCTCCTTATTATCTGCATGTCTGCATATACACACAGATCTAGTGTGGTAATCCAAGGATTTGCTGTAATCCCAAAAAGGAGGCTGGTGTCTTCAGTCTAGTCATATGAAGAGCGTCAGCGCTATCATTATGGGGGAGGGGGGGATTAGAATAGTCTCATAGCTTTGTGCATAAATGTCTGTTTCGTCAGTCCAGAAAGTGTCTGCTCGGGGTCTTCCACCAAAATTAGACTTATCCTGTCTAATTTTTACATTTAGACTAGACAGTCTAAAGATGAACCAGATGTATCACGGTGGCTGATGCTGGATGAGAAATCTGAAGGACCATTAGACTGTCTAGTCTAACTTTATACCACCTATTAATTGGCTTACGTACACCAACATCTGCAATAGCGAACCTTTGCAGGACTAGACAAGTACAGTACCCCAGACCTGGGGGTATCTGAAAATGTTTTATGTAATGTTATTTCATGTTATAAGTTATAACACTATGGTATATTCTGCACAAAGTCTATACGCTTACTTCTGGCCTGATCCTTCAAACCACCATCCCACTGCACCAATCCCCAGGGAGCAATATCCTAAGAGAGTACACCTACAGGGTCACTACCACTCTCATCCTTTTCCCACGGATCCTCCGGGGGTTCACTGCACAAGATGGGAACCTTTTGCTGAGGCAGCTGAGATTGGCTGTTATTATATACCCAAGGGAAAGCTGCATTGGCTGAATATGCATAAACTCATGCACCTGCTGACCTACCAGCCTTAATAGCCTCTGTCTTTCTGAAGAAATTGAGGCTATTACAGATGTAGTTGCTATGGAATTCTGCAGGTGGCAGGACTGCATAGCAAAATGGTGAATCTTCAATATATTGCAATGTTAGTTCCTGCAAATGTACAGGGGAAGCAATCTGAAGATCGCATATTCAAGTTCCCTAAGGGGACTTAAAAAAGGAAAAAAGAAGTAAAAAAAAATGTTTACTTAAACATCTTAAAAAATAAAGATCATTTGCATCACTGCATCTCAAAATGCCCGTACTATTAAAATATAAACGCATTTCTCCTATACGGTTAACAACGTAACAGAAAGAAAATCAAAATGACCCATTTTTTGTTGCTTCACCTCCCCCAAAAAATGGAATAAAACGTGATCAAAAAGTCAAACACACTCCAAAATGTAATGACTGAAAACTACAGATTGCACTGCAAAAAATGAGCCCTCACACAGCTCCATAGACATAATCATGAAAAAGTTATGGGGGTCAGAATATGATAAAGCAAAGAAAAAATATTGTTTTCAAAGTTTTTATTTTATTTCAGTTTTAAAACACAAAAAAAACTCTATAAATGTGGTATTGCTGTAATTGTACTGACCCAGAGAATGAAGGGCAGAAGTTTCCCCAATTTCATCCCATTTGGAATTTTTTTCCAGCTTCCCACTACATTGTATGCAATAATAAATGGTACCATGGAACTGACCACTCAGCCAATCACTGCGGCCAGTAACTAAAATGTTAGGCAATGGTTCAAATAAAAGCCCCCTATTTTGTAAAAAAAAAAAATGCCTCACCGCTAACTTTATTTTTCCTTACAAAAAAAAGGAGAATATGGGTTTTTGACTGTATCTTGAAGACATACCCTACTGGCATTTCCCCATAGGAACACATTTCCTTTTTAAGCTCCTGATAAACATGCTTGAGGCAGTCTCTTTAACAGGTAAGGCTACTTTCACACTTGCGTTGTTGTTTTCCGGTATTGAGATCAGGCAGAGGATCTCAATACCGGGAAAAAACTGATCAGTTTTGTCCCCATGCATTCTGAATGGAAAGAGATCCGTTCAGGATGCATCAGGATGTCTTCAGTTCAGGCAGCTTTCAGTTTTGTGACCGGACACAAAACCGCAGCAAGCTGTAATTTTGTGTCCAGTCATAAAAACTGAAAGAAACTGATCAGGTACTGAAACCAATGCAAGTCAATGGTGACGGATCAGTTTTTTTAGGAGACTAAAAAACCGGATCCGTCACCCATTGACTTTCAATGTATTTAGTGCCTGATCAGTTTTCTTCAGTTTTGATTTCACACAACTGCATCCTAACTGAACGGATGCATCCTGATGTGCAAAATCAAAACGGATCAGTTTAGTTCAGGTATAGAGATCCTCTGCCGGATCTCAGTACCTGAATTAACAATGCAAGTGTGAAAGTAGCCTAACCGGCAAAGGCTGCCTGGAATGAAATTTGCTCTATATACATATAACTGTATACACGGCTGAAGCGCCAAGTAATATAGTGTATAAGACAGAGGTGACACAGCTGCCTTAAAGGATCACTCTGTAATGTGTACCTATGTCATGCTGTATCACGGTGTGTGATTGTGGTATTGGATTGCCAATTTGTGTCCTGTTCCAGTGATGCAAAGCATATACATTGCATGGTGTTGGTGGCTGCACCTGGTGGCATACATATTCCAAGTCAAAAAGCATTTCGAAACATATATCGTTTTTTCCTCAGTGGCAAATACAATGAGGAAGAAACGATATATGTTTCGAAACACGCCTGGAAAGGAGGAGTGCGGTTTTCTTTTTAAAGTACTAAGAAACACCAACACTTACGAACTGTTCATATTTGGGCTATGTACGCCACCTATTATTGGAGCTGCATATATTACCTACCACTAGAGACTGCGAGATTGCCTTCCATCAGCAGGTGAGAGGGGGAGCAAGGAGCTGACGTTGTATAGAGCAGCAGCGGGACTTGGCGTCCGTATCCACCTAGGACGCATGCGCTCGGCCGGCACGAGCGCAAATACAGACAACCAAGAGTCCCGGGAATCGGAGTTCTTCCAACTGCGCTGATTGTATCCCTGCTCCTCACCATCATATGAAGTCCATCCGAGACCAAAATCGTGGTGGGGTAAGAATCGCACAGCACTAAGTGTTATCTATTGCGCTGTTGGTAAGACGCGCAAATGTGCTATAAATTGCTATGAACTGTTTTAAGAAGGACAAATATAAGAGGATGTTACCATAAAAGCACAATTTATCAAGTGGAATTAATAAGACCATTCTGGAACAACAAAAGGAATACTATATGAAATAGAAAACCGCAACATATTATTACATAGTTTAAATTTTTGCGTGAGCTCCGCATTTAAACTATTAGGGGGACTGTGACTATAAGTTAATAGAACACATGTGATTTTTTATGTATTGGGTTTTATATTTATTTTTTATTTATATTTTTTATTGTGATTGCATGTATTTATAATAAATACCAAACGGGTTACAACATAGCCGACCATATTTTTTATTCTGTGAAACTATTGTAGCCAATCTGGTTTTGGTTTGTCGTGCTGGGTTCAGGTGAGCACCTCCATATATTATACTATTTTACATAAACTATAAGCACATCTCGCCTATAGTTTTATTGTTTTCAAGTTTTGAGACTATTCTACATGCGCTGTTCTCCACTGTACTTCCCTCGCAGATGGCAGCCATTGCCAATTATTACCCAGAAGGTCACATGAAGGGCTACCAATGGGGAATCCTCTGTTGTGGAGTCCAGTACTTCTGGTAAATACCAAAGGGCCATTAAACACTGTGCCACCATGCCAATCCTAGCCGTTGATGTTGAGCAGGTTGCTGGGGTAGAGTAGGTATGAGACCTTCTTATTGGCAAACATGGAAGGCTATGTTGCTGTCCTTCATGGTTGGGTTGCAAAACAATTTGGTGGCCACTATTTCAGTATCTAAAAGACTTTTGAATGATGTGTTAATCTACAGGGGTTCTGTGTTGGTGGAAGGTTACCTGTGAATTAATGTATGACCGGTATTTTTCAAGCTGGTTGATAAACATATTCCTTTGCTTAAAATGTGCAGGTTGCAAAGAGCCATATCCTGGGGAAAGCTGACCATTTTATGTACTAATTAGAGAACAAACCTGATGGTCAGCAAACCTGATTGGAAAAAAATGACTGAAGAGCTCAGGACTGCAGTGTAATTAGCTTTGCAGTAAAGCTACGGAAGTCTTCATGGGGTGATGAAAAGCACTGACACCTTTCCCTCGCTCTACATTACTCCGTACTCTGCACAGTTGACAATATATCAAGGTAATCATGAATTTTGTTTGTGAGTCTTTCATATTTGGGCTCTGGCCTCTTTCCAAGAATGTAGATTAGCATTCCGAATTTTGTTTTCCCCCCACCAGCCTTATGTCATTTTTTTTTTACTTTTTTTTCATGAGTTCCATATTTGTTATACTTAATATCATTTTTTATTAGCTGTTTAGAAGAAGAATGTGTCTATTGCATATTATTGGATATACATGGTGGGGCCCAGCTGGGAGGAGGGGGAGATAATGCCCAACCACTAAAGACACGGATAGTGGATTCTAAAATTTGGGACAAACCCTAGGACAATAACTTTTGAGACAATGAATGTGTAGATGTGTTCAGTCTCTTTCCACAAACCTTCTAGAGTTGAGCTCAAATGGCCCCAACTTTTTTGAAGACTTTACACAAGTATATGGGTGCAGCTGATGAGCTGCTTCACAGGTCCTTGAGAAGCCACTTGTAAACAAAGGGTTACGAATTGAGGGGTGAGTATACAGTGCTCCTCTACGAGTATATGAATATGAAATATAGAGGTACTCCCTTCTACAGTGGCACCATAAGGAGGTGTAGCTAATAATTCTTAAGTCTGCAATTAAATACCATGGCCAAGGCAGTGTTGCTTGTTGGTGCCAACCCTGACACTCACAACCCAGGAAACAAATCCTGCAAGGTTCCCCCATAGCAACACTCTTGATAAGGAGAGCCTGTAGTTAGAGTCAGACTGGCCCACCAGAGTACCAGAGGATCCTCCGGAGGGCCTAGTCTATCATACTATACTGGGCCCCAAATCTCGAAAAGAAAAAACCCATTTGGAGCTGTCTTTGTAAATAATGACTGACCGCTAAAGTCTATTTCTAAGATTCAAAACCTATTACACAGGGGTTGGGCCAAGAGAATAATTTCCTCTGGTTGCCCAAGGGACCCTAGCCCGACACTGTCTGTAGCTGTTTAATTTGGAAACATATAGTCGGTTATTTACTATCAGAAACACACCTATATTAGGCCTATTTCTGGCACAGATTGAGGCGCAATCTGTGACTGTTCCCTGCTCACGCCAGGTCTAAAAAAGTGCGGGGGGGTGGTGTAGGTGTGGAAGGGGACGGCCGTTAGACCTGTCTCATTCATTATTTTGTACGCCAGTTTAAGGCGTACAAAATGGTCTAAATAAAAGCCAGCAAGGAAACTGTCTTATATTTAGACCTGCGGTGGATAGGCTAAAGTTATGTGGCGCCTCTACATAACTTCAGCGGATCCACCGCCAGCTAAAGGGCTTATTAAGGTGCTTAATAAATTACCCCCATAGTCTCTATGTGCTACTATACAGTTTCTTTGCACACAGCTTTGCCATGGGTTTGGACGATGGCACCGAATGGCAATCTCAGAAGAGAAGGGATGAAAAGAAGCACAAACTTATTTTTCTTTTAGAAGCCATTTATGTATGGCTCTTTGTTACTCCATAGATCCTTCATATTGTTGCATGACAGAGGTTTTCCAGAATTTGCTTGCTGTCACTTCACTACAAGTAAACCACTTCTGATGCACCTGAATAACAGGTCTGTTGGGGGATAAGCCGTGCTGCCTATGGCATTTATTGCACTTTACCAAACGCCAATCAATACCGATGCTAGTTGTTCTATGGCCTGTGAAATACAAAGCAATCCCAAGGGGATGTATAATGATTATATGTTTAAGATGATATGAAATTAAACTACATCCCATTGCTTTGTGTTATTGTTTTTTATAGGCAGTAAATGATATACCTACAGGCTGTTGTTAGATACTGCATCATAACAGCTTTGCAATGAAACGCGCTATGAAAGATGAATTTAGTTTATTTTGGAGCTTTTAAATATAAGAAAGTTTTGTGTAATCAGTGCTAAAAACAACACAAAATGCATGCCACGAGGAGTATTATGTGACTAACACATGACTACATGTAGCGCCTATCTCTTAAAACTGTAGTTCAGACTAACCAGGACTGTGGAGTCGGAGTCAGTGTCCATTTTGGTGGAGTCGGAGTTGGAGTCGGTATAAAATGGACCGACTCCGACTCCTAAAATATATAATAAATTGGTACATTTAGTTCAATGTAGTATGTGCTGAATATATTTTCACAAGAATTTGGGAGCATGATGAAATGTCCTATAAATGTCTGTTCTATTTCTGAACTAAGGATCTAGGCTTTTAGTTGAGATGAATGTGTGCTGCCCTTTATGTAGATGCTCAGCAGTAAAGTGCCTCCGCTACAGATCAGAGGAAAAAGGCACTGAGAAGAAATGGCTGCACTCATCTCAGAGCTACTAGAGAAAACAGGATTAGGGCTCTTTCACACCACCGTTAGGGATTCAGTTCAGGCTTTCCATTATAACATCGTTATAACGGAAAGAAACGGAATCCCTAGGACGGACATCAAAACGGACACCTTTAAGAGGCATTCCGTTTTGATCCGTCATAATAGAAGCCTATGGGAAAGCATAACGGATCCTTCTGGTTTCCGTTATGCTGGACGGAAAACAAAGTTCTGTCGACAGAACTAAAAAGGGTTATCCAGGATATAATAGCTCATCAGGATAGGTCATCATTAACACATTAGAAGGAGTCCAAGTCCCGGCATCCCCGCCAATCAGATGTTTCAGGGAACCGCTGAGCTCACCGAAACTCTAGTAAGCAATGCAGGCTCCCGGCAGCTTTCAAAGGACAGCGTCATACATCGTATAGTGGCAGTGCTTGGTATTGCAGCTCAGCCCTATTGACTTTGCCTTGTGACCGATGTACAGTGATGTCACTGGCTAGGAAGAGGCTGCAGCACTCAAGGGCTCTTCTCACAGCTGGTCAGTGGGGGTCCCAGGTGTCGCACCCCTGCAGATATGATACTGATGACCTATTCTGAGGATGTCATAATTATCATTTCCTGGATTACCCCTTTAAAGGAGTCTGTCATCAGTTTTTTCTTAGTAAACTGCTGGCAGCCCTAGCTAGAAGCTGGGAACAGCAATACAAATATGCCTTTTGTGGAGCGTTTATCATTATATCAAGAGTAATGTGAATATGAACATTCATTAGGCACATTTCTCTCCTGCAAATTCCTATGGCGGGGCTTCACTATGAAGTGTTCTCTGCATTGAACTGTTTCACAGCTTCTCTGCTCCGCTCCAAGTGACAGGTGTAGTGGTCTCCTGATTGGATGATACAGCTGTCACTCAGAGCAGATGGAGGGGCTGTGAAGCAGCTCAATGTAGAGAGCACTTCACAGTGAAGCTCCACCCTGGGCACTTGCAGGAGCAGAATATCGCAGAATAAAACTTCATGTTCACACTACTCCTGATATTATGTTTGTCCTGCTCTCCTCAGCCCCTAACTAGTGATTTGAGCAGTTTAGCAGGTATAAACTACTAACAGATTCCCTTTAAAGGGGTATTCTGGTGGAATAATTTTAAACAAAAAGGGGGTTGGAGAAGGCAAAAATAGTAAACCTTCAGTAGTCACCTTACTGATCCCCTACCTCAGATGCTGTTCCACTCTCTGCTCCTCCACGCTTCCTGTTGTTGTGCTCTACTCACTAGGAACAGCTAAACCTGTATGTTCATTAACAAAACCCATTTTCTGAAGCATGGGAGGTGGGTACTACATCTCATTGAGGAGACACAGCAGTATAAGAGTTATTTATAAGGCAATGCTCTATGGGAAAAATATGCAAATAAGTAAATAAAAAGATAATAAACAAGAAGCCCTGGCAAAAGCATGGTTTGAACCTAACCATGATTGAAATCTTGCAAGCAGAAAAACTCTTTACATTTCGTAGAAATACTTGGCACATGAGGGATTTAATGAAAAATTATATTAAAGGTCCTATTCTGACACAGACCTACCGGTGAGAAGACGGCAAGATTTTCAGATACAGAAAATTGACAATTGTTCCACCGTCGACTATTATTCACCGTGGTTTATCCACAGCAGGACAGTGCCAGCTGCCAATCTGACACCTCTGCGGGCAGCCTGTTAGATCTCTCAGTCATGTCATCCGTGCAGCGCTTGCTTCCAGAGGAGTTGTGAGTGATCAGATAGCTGATAAATAAGAATTACACTAAAACCTAAATAATTGTAAGAACTCCTAGCGGTAGAATATTTATTATCTATTCAGATTAGATTGAAATAGAATTGCCTCTTAATGTGATCTTCCCTCCAAAAAATAGCTCTTCTGTTTACAAAATCCCAGTATAATCTGAAGATTACAGTAATTTGTGAGTGGGGTTTGGAAGCTAGTAGGCACTTAGTCTGCCATGGCCCTATACTGTAACTCCATAGGCCCCTGATTTTATAATTTCTGATTATGCAAATACTTAGCAACCATAAGGAACTCAATGAAACAGGGGTATTGCTAGGTTCTCAAAAGATCTGGTGCCCAAGTTCCAATGCATATGGGTCAAATGTTTGATCCTTGCTGGATGAACATTACATTCATAGCCACCAAACATACAGGCGTATACAGCACTATTACATTCAGTGATTCACAGGTGACTTTTATTCTGATTTTAGATATTCTCTTTCATTATCTTCTCTGTTTAGCTCAGACCACCATGATGACTTTTTCCAGCCACAACTCATCTCTATACTTCTCTCTACACACTGTGATCTTAGGTTCCTCAATTTCCCATCATCCTTCTCATCCTGCTGCTACCCCTGATACTGAGCCCATTGTGCCCCCCTACAATAATGCAGAAATAACAGTGCCATACAAATAGTCTCTCCATAGTAATAGTGCTCCAAAAATTCCCACCAATAGTAAGAATTCTCTCTCAATGTGCCCTCATTAGTAATAGAACCCTCTACGGTGCACCAATAGTAATAATGCTCCCTAAGAGTACCCCCATACGTAGTAGTGCTCTGCATTGTGTGCCCAATAATAATACCCCCATAGTGTTCTGAGTAGTAATAATGCCCCACTGTAGAGGTAATTTTCCCCTATAGCTCCCACATAGTATTACAGCACCTTATAGTGCCCCCAGTAGTGATAAAGCCCCACCATAATGCCCCCACTTGTAATAAGATGCCCCTATAAAGCCATCAGTGGTTATAAGGCCCCATCTGTAATGAACCCAGTAGTAATAAGAACCCCTGCCGTGCTCCCAGATAGTGACCTCATTAGTAATGTCCCCTATAGTGACCCCAGTCATTATAATGACCCCTATAGTGCCCTAGTAGAAAGTTCGATCAAAGTTACAAATAAAAATGAAATACTTGACTCCTGTTCCAAGACACCATCTGGGATGCAGGCCAAAAACTTTTCTTGGCTTCAGTTGCCTGGAGAGGCTTTTCCTCGTCTGAGTTGCCTGCATCTTGGTGCAAGTGGTTTCAATAACATTATCGTGCCACTGGTGCCTTTAATATTTCTTCACATAGACTTGCGACCTAGTGGCCTGTGGCCTATGAGAGTGAACGTTGGGGCAGTAAGCCACTTGCTCATGAGGACAGCGATACAGTTGATGGGACTCTGAACAAAGCATCTGGGGCCCAAGCTCTTGATGTTTTGGCCTAGTGACACCCCTAGAATGAAGTTAAATTGGTTTTCTAGAATTAGAAACACATAAGGACAGCGCCACCATGGACTGTGTTTGGCATTGCAGCTCATCACAAAACAAGTAAATAGCACTGTATTGCAATGCTAGATACAGCTGTCTCAAGAAGAAGAGTGGAGCTGGTTGACGGAAAAAAGACCCCCTTTGCTAACCCTAGACTACTCCTAAGTAATGTGGCGTGCGTTGGAACATACCATAATTCTATAGGAAACCATGACAAAAAATTACATTATTGAGGCATTCTTTCGAGCCACATGAAAAAACCATACACAGACACACAGTTCTATAGGGACTCCATATGCCAAAATATCGGGTCTTTTGCACACCGCCATATTTTGATGTTAACTATTTTTCCCCATAATAAACATGGCGATTGTATCTGAATCTTCCTCTGTAATACTCTGCTTAACACGGTTGTTTATGGTCTTCATATAATGGCAATTTACTCTTTTTGCTTTGAATCAATGTAAATACATGAAGAGAAGAGGTTAAACTGGGCAATGTAATATCGCCCATAGTGGCTGCATGATGATCCAGTGAAGCGAGGAGGGGGCACATTCTGCCGGCCATATAAATGAGCCGTGTCTGTTACTCTGCTGACAGTGTGAATATTGTAAGAATAGAGGGGGAGGGGGGTGTATACACATACACAATATACAGCTGTCACACTGCAGGAGATGGGGGCCATGTCATGAGAGATGGAGGGGGAGGAGGGATATGAGAATGAAGGTGAAAGGGGATGAGACCGAGGTGAAGAAGAATGGGCTAAACAGAGGTGCAAGGGAATTTCAAGACAATACCTTGTTACATTTCACAGTCCTCAAGAGACAATGAGCTCGAATTACAATTTTCCGTGGAAGAATATGACTTGTAAAAGAAAGTCAGTTCAATGGGGAGAAATAAAAAGATTTTAAGGCTGTCTTTTACAAATAGCAATTAAATCCTATCCTAAATCTATTAACTATTAATGTATTTAATTTTACAAGGACTAATAGCGGGGGAATGCTGGACAGAGGCTTTTTTACAGTACTCTTGTTGCAAACTAAAAATCTTTTTCAGCGGCATTACTAGCAGTGGTATTATCACATGTCTGCTATACCTTCATCCATATTTATCCCTGGTAACAAGCCCAATCTGATCTTATCTCTTCCCGTCTAAAATCAGTCATTGTTGAACTGGTATTTGGTGTAGAGCCATAGTATATGGAGGGAGGCAAAGTGACACCACCTGGGAGACTTAAAAGGATTTTCCGAGATTTTTTTTTACTGAGTCAATCAATGGCGGTTGGACACCCAGAACCCCCACCGATCAGGTGTTTTGAGAAGGCACCAGAGCCAAGGGTGGACTGGGAACTTAAAGTGGCCCTGGAAAAAAATACAAATGTGGCCATATTGTAGGCGGGTCTAAATTGACAGAAGTCAGGGCCAATATAAGTAGGCAGGCCAACAATACTGTAGTGCAGCACAAAATACTGCCTCAGCAGAAACAAATACACAGTGCAGCATAAAATACTGCTGCCTCATGAGGATGGCAATACAGTTGAATGAATGATGGCACTTTCTTCTGCCAGCCAGTGTTGAGAGCATCAGATCACTATGTACCTGACCGGTGTCCATGAGGAGGGCTTGGGTGGCCCCCTGGGCATCAGCACACTGGGAAATTTCCCTGTCCACCCCTGACGAGAGCTCCTGTGAGCGCAGCTGCCTTCCCAGCTTACCAAGCACAGTACAGTACATTGTTTAGTGGCATTGCAGCTCAACCTGCAGTGGACCGGTACAGCAGGGGGAGAACACGTGAGCTTCAGGGTTATGTCACAGTGTGGTGTTGCCGATGGTTTTTACTCACGCTTCTGCTGACTGCCCCTGGACCGGCGTGCAGTTACGTGGAGGGTGGACACGACTTCCCTCGGGGCACACTCTGTACGCAGGACTCCACCGGATGGTCAGATGAGGTGCCCTTGGTGGTAATTTTGACTGTGTCAGTCGGCTCGGTCCTGGTTATCCGTGACGCCAGTGAGGCAGTTTGAGGCAGTAATGAGGCAGTTTAAGATGTAAAATAAACTCTTTACTTTTGCCTTGAGGTTGAATGTCATAAAGGTACAATTTCTTTAGTAGGCAGCAGATGTTACAGAGTAGTATTGTAAGACTTCTAAGGCAGTGATCGTATGTTACTGTAGCTTTAAATCCTGTTACTCTTAATTTCTCCTTCTAGTCAGTCCCCTGATAAAACTAGTCTTGGCTCTGGATAAAATGAGATTAATATTCCAGGGTATGTTGGCCCTGCACGGCAGGAATTAATACTTCTGCACCGTGTTACTTTAGTATAAACCTGACTGCCCGTTGGGGTTTTCAGTAGGTCATTAAATCACAACTTTAGCTTGAAGTTGCTAGGTTCGTGTCCGGGTGCTGTGGAGCTACTCCCAGTCACTATAAGTTTTGCTGACAAAGTCAATGAAGCTGATGAGCTCAGCGTTTACCTTTGACAGGCTTGTAATCCAGTTCATGCCAGTTGCTAGCGGCCAAGAAATGGTAAGTTGCCATCATGGAGCTGTGACATGGCCAGTGTCCAGCAGGAATGGCGGCCTTGGGGTGACTCTCTCCTCCTGCACATAGCTTAGATTGCTTCTGCCTTCCTCTCACATTCTTCTCTAACTGTTTTTTAACCTCTCTCCCTATACCATAGAGGGGTATATTTATATGTTACTGGTCAGCACCATCTAGTGGTGGAAATTGGTATTGCTGCCTAGGATGTTCCTACAACACCTTTATACATGTAAATACAGTTCACAATGGCATGGCTATCAAGAGTGACATGGCTATACAAAATACAGTTTGTAGTGTCCTTTTTACACACATAATATGTGGGACACTGCATACCCCACTTCTTTAAACTAAGCCGGGCTCGGCTTATCTTGACTCGTGGTGGTATCTCCTGAAAAAGTGTAGAAAAATGCACCGCATACACATTCACTTAAATTGCATTCTTTCACATATATATTAATATTATAAAATAGAGTATAAAATTTTACATTATTAAATAGCATAAATATTCAGCATTAAACATCTCCTTTATATTCTGGAGACTTATGACGCAAAAGGTGACAAAGGTGACACAATGGGCGTTGATTAATATGGGGGATAAACATAGTCCATGTCAAAGTTCAAAGTCTCTCAAAGGCAAAGGTGAACTGGCTTGGTGGTTACATAACAGTCTCAGAAAATGTCCTTCTGGGTACATTGCTTGAACGTTGCATAAAACACAGTTATTGTCCCTTTAAATAACCTGGAAAGGGGGTAAAATGGGGATAAATGGCGCAAAAAAGGGTGCAACTGGGAAGTAGGGATGGCTCCATACATCACTGGAGTCCAGCAGGTAATCCTGATTAATATTCAAAAGGGCCACAGGCTCAAGAGTGGCCTCAGAAGTACTGTCATGATGCCCAAAAACAAAAACAAGCAAAACGCACAACTGAGGGCATAGTCTCTGTAATGGAGAAATCACAATAGTCCATGTGGCTGGTCAGCCGACTTACGGTTTCTTCTTTCTTTTAAGGATAGGGATCCTCTTCTGAAGGAACATCTGTGGTGAGTGAGCTTCCAGACTCCCACTCATCTGTAAGGCACTCTGACTACTCCTCCGCAGGTCGCATACATCTGGAGGATGAAGGGGTGGATTCAGGTGTGGCAGGTGGAGGAGACACTTGGGTTTCTATATCTCTTCTCTGACTCTTTTCCTCCATTCTGTAATTTCTTCATCTAGTTGTTTCAATCCCTCTGGGGGTCTGAAGTACTTCTCATAAGTGACATATCTTTGTCCTCTTTGCTGCATTGTAACAACATTCTCTGAGGTATAGATTGCAGGGGCTCACAAAGAAAGTGGCTTAACTTTGGATGTAGACACATGAAAACGAGCATCAGCCAGTACGGGTGTGTTATCTTTAAGAAGTTCTTCCTCACAATCAGTCTCCCAATTCTCTATACGGGGGAGAAATCTGCTTTCCCCAGTAGCGTAGGGGCCATGAGCACACTCTGCTGGTGTGAATAACACTTCTTCTCCTGGATGGAGATTGTGAAGGGAGTCCGGCAGACCGGGGCACTTCACTGCCCGCCGATTCACATAAAAGTCCCGACCTGTCACTATGTCGGTCAGGAAACCATATCCCTTGATTTTATCAAAGACCTTTACTAGGCCACGCCGTCGCTCTAATTCTGGCAGCGATTCAGTTGGACACTGAAGCATTTTATTTGTTAGCTTCTCAAAATGTTGCTTGTTAGCATTTACCTTTGCAAAACTGGTCTCCTGCAGTTCTTTTAATAGCCGCTGATGGACAGAATAAGTAGGAACAGCCGCCATGGGGGAATCAAATGATGGAGCCACATCAGAGGGCCATATTCCAAGCATTTCCCAGCGCATCCTCTGGGCATTCAAGATAACACGAGCTGAGATCTCCTGCGACCGGAGCACTTTTGGGTCTGGTAAGGACTCGGTCGCAAAACTACTGTAGTTCGCCATTTTAAAAATCAACACAATGTCTGACACGTCCGCTCTACACAGCAATCAACGTCACTTCGGTACCGGCCACTAGGTTCTCTCGGCACTCAAATCTAGGCCTGCTTCCGGGGCCGCACCTTACTCAGCATACACAGTCACTGTCAATCTAGCTCCCAATAGGTGGAGCTCCACAAAAAGGGCGTAAAAAGGTGCCATTACAGTTCCTTTAAGCAAAAGCTACGCAATAGGCCCAACACAACAACAACTGGGCAAAGTCTATGGGATTCGAACAAAAATAGCCCCCGTACAGTCACTTTCACATTATGAAACACATTAAAGCGGCTTTTTCAGCCTACTTACAGGGATTTCTTTCTTGAACAGTTTTCTGGTTGCTGGTATTCTCAGTATTTGTAATCCAAATGTCCGATGACGTAACAGCTGTATCTTGCAAGGTAGATGACGAAGCACTTGCACTTTGGTTATTGAAAAATTCAGCCCCAGTGGTAGTTGGTTCTGTACACCAGTATGAATGGCGTTGAGCAACTTGTTGAAGATGAGCGGTATGAAGTTCATCAATAAGGTCGGGATTTTCTTCCACTTTACAGGGATTCCACACTCTCCTTAGCGGGGTTTCTTTTGGAATTTCTTCTTCCATATCCTCGAGTTCAGTATCGGAACCCGGGGTTGACAAACCAAGCGGTCCCGGTACAACTTGCTCTGCGGCAGCTGACTTCAGTAGTTCACACAAATGGGGACTGCCATAATACTTGGGTTCAGCCTCAAGCTTGGGTCTTGGTCTTGAACATCTTCGCCTACGTACAGTTCCTCCAGGGTATCTCTCTTTCCTTCCTGGGTAAATATCTTGCCTTTCTTTAGGAGGTTCAGTTGCTGGCGTTCCTGCACTGACATGGTGACCTTCACTCTGGGCCCACAGAGAACGGTCCTCCATCTTGCTTCCTTGAAGGTCTAGCAAGTTCTCTTTTCTGATTCGCCCGCCTCCTAGGCTCTTTTGCATAATGGGGGTGGCGTACACATTGGGCGACATAATCTAAGTCTATGGTGTCGCAGCAAACAATATTTTTCCCGCTTCTCAAATAGGCGGTGACTTTATTTTCCCCCTTCTGGGGTGATGATGGCGCAGCAAAAATTAACTGTTATGGCGGTCGGGCGCCATTTTGGATGAATATACAGTCCATTCACTGAATAAACGTTCAGGCATCTATCTCATCAATAACACATTTCTTTAAAATTGCAGTGGGGCTTATTCGCATATTATTCGCATATGGCATACAAGTTTGTATCCTGTTCGTGACGCCACTTTTCTGCAGCGGACCGGTACCGCAGGGTGGAACACGTGAGCTTCAGGGTTATGTCACAGTGTGGTGTTGCCGATGGTTTTTACTCATGGTTCTGCTGACTGCCCCTGGACCGTTGTGCAGTTATGTGAACGGTGGACACGACTTCCCTCGGGGCACACTCCGTACGCAGGACTCCACCGGATGGTCAGATGAGGTGCCCTTGGTGGTAATTTTGACCGTGTCGGTCGGCTGGGTCCTGGTTATCCGTGACGCCAGTGTCTTAAGGTAGACACACCCTTGGTAGCAATAATGAGGCAGTTTAAGATGTAAAATAAACTCTTTACTTTTGCCTTGAGGTTGGATGTCATAAAGGTACAATTTCTTTAGTAGGCAGCAGATGTTACAGAGTAGTATTGTAAGACTTCTAAGGCAGTGATCGTAGGTTACTGTAGCTTTAAATCCTGTTACTCTTAATTTTTCCTTCTAGTCAGTCCCCTGATAAAACTAGTCTTGGTTCTGGATAAAATTAGATTAATATTCCAGGGTATGTTGGCCCTGCACGGCAGGAATTAATACTTCTGCACCGTGTTACTTTAGTATAAACCTGACTGCCCGTTGGGGTTTTCAGTAGGTCATTAAATCACAACTTTAGCTTGAAGTTGCTAGGTTCGTGTCCGGGTGCTGTGGAGCTACTCCCAGTCACTATAAGTTTTGCTGACAAAGTCCATGAAGCTGGTGAGCTCAGCGTTTACCTTTGACGCTTGTAATCCAGTTTATGCCAGTTGCTAGTGGCCAAGAAATGGTAAGTTGCCATCATGGAGCTGTGACATGGCCAGTGTCCAGCAGGAATGGCGGCCTTGGGGTGACTCTCTCCTCCTGCACATAGCTTAGATTGCTTCTGCCTTCCTCTCACATTCTTCTCTAACTGTTTTTAACCTCTCTCCCTATACCATAGAGGGGTATATTTATATGTTACTGGTCAGCACCATCTAGTGGTGGAAATTGGTATTGCTGCCTAGGATATTCCTACAACACCTTTATACATGTAAATACAGTTCACAATGGCATGGCTATCAAGAGTGACATGGCTATACAAAATACAGTTTGTAGTGTCCCTTTTACACACATAATATGTGGGACACTGCAAACCCTATTCACTTGAATCGGGCTGAGCTTCTCCTAGACAATGTGACACATGAACAGTGACACATCAACTGTACTGTGTACAGTTCTGGGCTCCTGTGAACAAGGCAGACATAGCAGAGCTGGAGAGGGTTCAGAGGAGGGCAACTAAAGTAATAACTGGAATGAGTCGACTACAGTACCCAGAAAGATTATCAAAATTAGGGTTATTCACTTTAGAAAAAAGACGACTGAGTGGAGATCTAATAACTATGTATAAATATATCAGAGGTCAGTACAGAGATCTCTCCCATGATCTATTTATCCCCAGGACTGTGACTGTGACGAGGGGACATCCTCTGCGTCTGGAGGAAAGAAGGTTTGTACACAAACATAGAAGAGGATTCTTTACGGTAAGAGCAGTGAGACTATGGAACTCTCTGCCTGAGGAGGTGGTGATGGTAAGTTCACTAAAAGAGGTCAAGAGAGGCCTGGATGTATTTTTGGAGGGTAATAATATTACAGGTTATAGTTACTAGAGATGGGTCGTTGATCCAGGGAGTAATTCTGATTGCCTGATTGGAGTCGGGAAGGAATTTTTTTCCCCTAAAGTGGGGAAAATTGGCTTCTACCTCACAGGGGTTTTTTGCCTTCCTCTGGATCAACTTATAGGAAAACAGGCCGAACTGGATGGACAGATGTCTTTTTTTCGGCCTTATAAACTATGTTACTATGTTACTTGGCCTAGGAAAAGCAAAGAGAAGGTCACAGTGCTCACAGTGGCTTCTCAAGCAGCTGATCGGTGGGAGTCCCCAGTGTCAGACCCCCACTGATCAGTAAAACATCTCAGAAAACCCCTTAAAGGCCCCATACATATTAGGGTATGGTTGGTAGAACCCGTCTAGAATGGCGGGCTTAGCCGACAAGTAAGTATGTGGGTCTCTCCATGGTCACTGGGCTAAGGCTCTGGGTCTAAAGATCTTTCCCAATGTAGTCTCAATCTTATTGACAACTAGCAGAAAGACCTGGCTTCACCCTAGTATATTTCATCTATTTCATTTAATGTTTGTGTGTGTGTCATTTCAAATATATCGAGAGTGACCTCTACAGTGCACAGCAGTCTACCCCTTAACAGTAACATCCACAGCGCCCTCCCCTTTAACTGTGACCTCCATAGCAGCTAGGGTGGCCACTGTCTTCACCCCAGAAATCCGGACCTCACCGGCCATGCCCCCAAATGTGAAACCACGCCCCCGGACCCCATGAAGTCACACCCCTAAACATGAGGCCATGCCCATTGGCTCCGTGAAGACACAAAGGAGAAGCTGTCTGAGTGTGAGCTACTGAAAGGGTGGACATCCCTGCATGGCACTGTGCCCGACGGAGGACAGGGAGCCAGAAAACCGGACTGTTTAACCTAAAACCAGATGTCTGGCCAACCTAACATCAGCCTGCCCCTAGGGTGGCTAGAGGTTCGGTTTTAGGCCGGACAGTCTGGCTTTCAGACTCCCTGTCCTCATGCGCAGGGCCTGGATGGATACAGGGATGTCCTTTTGAACAGCTCACTCTCAGACAGCAGCACTGTGCGGTCTGAGCATGAGCTGCAGGGAGAAAGTCACCCTCCCTCCCACCCCTGCAGCTGACAGAAGGTGATTTTTACGTTCATTTTTTCAATCCCCTTCGGCTGCGGAGTGGAAGGGGCGTGGCCTGACAGGGCGTGGCTTAGTGGGACCTGGGGGTGGGGCTTTTAAGTCCTTCTTTTGAGGGTGGCCTGAATTACAGGTCGGTGACATGGTAATTGTAGGAAATAGGAAACACAGTGGGTAGCAGTGGAAGAAAACATCTTTGATTACTCCTGAATGGTAAATATGTGAAATTTACATTATATTAGGTAATGATTGATGATGAGTTATTCTAAAACATAAGTTATATTTATGGTAACTGGAATACCCCCTTTAACAGTGTCATCCTCAGCGCTCTGCCCCTTTAAAGTTGTCCTACAGCAGTAAAGGAAAATAGCTGGGTTCTTATGCTAACCTGGTGTTAAACTCTGTGTGTGGAGACTAACTGCCTGCGAGCTTCTATTGGCTGATCAGGGTCATGAAGAAAACAAGAAGAAACGATTCATCTGCAACTACATCCCGAGTTGGATTCTCGTGGGCCAGTTAGGTTATGATGCCATGATGCCAACGATCAACTCAGTAGCTCAGTATTCTGGGTCTTTGTGTCACTGATGACCTGTAAGCCAGCATGGGTTAGTCCAGGGTTCTATGTACTACTATAGGGCTGTATGTGTAATAATAATGCTCACTTTAGGCCTGTAACATATAAGCATGGTGTTCCAAACCTCACTATAGGGCTCTACATACATTTATAGTGCTCTATGTTTAATATAGGACTATATATGGAACGTCCAGGCTCCACACCTCAATATAGAGCTGAATATTAAGTGATGATGCCTCATTTCAGACTTGCATATAAGGTTTGGGGAGTCAGTCTGAATGTCTTAAAGAGGACCTTTCACCTCTCCTGACATGCCTGTTTTAATAGCTTCATGCATTCCTCATGTAATAACAATTTTGGAGCATCTACTCTTATGGCTCTATGTTGTGACATTCCTTTATTATTTATACTAGAAGTTGTGAATGATTTGCTAGCAGTCTGCAGTAATGGTACAGAGGGGTGGTAATCAGTTGGGGGTGTGTACCTGCATAGACTGAGAAGGGCAGCACTGATTGGATAGAGTTAGTCTGTGTAGGTACACACCCCCAACTGGTTACCACCCCCTGTACCCTTACTGCAAACTGCTAGCAATTCATTCATAATCTCTAGTAGAAATAATAAAGGATTGGCACAACATAGAGCCATAAGAATAGATGCTCCAGAATTATTATTACATGGGGAATGCATGTAGCTATTAAAACAGGCATGTCAGGAGTGGTGACAGGTCCTCTTTAAAAAAACAAAAAAACTAAGCGCCTTTACAGACGATATGCCAACTCTTGCCCCAGATAAATTAATAAATGTTTGACTCCTAAAACTTAACTTTTAATTTGACATTTAACAGGAAAAAGTAACACAAATGGTTAAAATTTTCTAAATGTGTGCGCTGTCACTCCTAAGAAATCGATGAACACAGAAGCTGGATGTGCACTCTCCAGCATTTCTGATACACTGTTAGTGTGATACAGTTCGTCACCATGTGGTCTCCTAGTGACCTATATCATCAGAAATCCTATTTGTCTAAATGCTGAATAGAGGACAGTGCAAACACCATTAGAAGATAAAAACTAACTACTACCCCCCAACATGTTTCATCAGCTGACTGCTGACTTCTTCAGGGGTTTGGGCAGCAATGAGGTCATCACACCAATAGGCACTATTTATATACAAGTTATCTGATTGCCAACATAAGTGGCCAATCACTGGCCATTTTTATCAGAATTGCTCATCCAATGTCCAATGAGGACTATTACCTGATCGCTCGTCGTTATGCCGAACACCAATCCATACCCACTGGAGCCGATGTCATTCATGACGTGATGTGCAGGAAAAAGCTGCGCCCAGACTTCTGCTCCGAAGCGCTATGAAGAGTATATCTGCGCATGCGCCAGAACTTCAAAATTGAACCTACACAAATTGCGCTAGTGCGCATGCTCCGGAACTTAGAAAAGGAAAATGTCCAGATAGCGCCAGTGCGCATGCGCCAAAAAATGGAAACATTTTGCCATCGAAAGGTGGTGAACGTTCTGTGCACCGTAAGAATATGTCTGCGCATGCGCCAGAACTTTAAAATAGAACATGCACAAAGGGCGCTAGTGCGCATGCGCCAGAACTTAGAGATGGAAGATGTCCAGATTGCGCCAGTGCGCATGCGCCAAAAGATAGAAACATTTTGCCAGCTAGAGGTGGTCGACGTTCTGTACACCATAAACCTATATACTGGTGATGATAATAAACGCAAGTATAGAAGGGGGACCAAACTTGTATTATAAAGCGCAGCTTCACAGCTGTTAGCGCAAGATCATCTTTGTCATAAAGGGCCTCCTAGTAATATCAAGTGGGCAAATATCACATACTACCACAACCTGATGATATGTAATACAAAATAGGATATCGAGGCACTGCATAAAAAATGTAATTAATAAAGAGATCCAATGGTCAAAAATTCATAACAAGGCTCGGAGTACTATTCTTAATCCCCCCAACGGTAGCATACTTGGACCGAATACTAGAAATGTATTTTAGAGGATGGTGATAGATAGCATGATACTGACTCATTGAACAGACATAGGACCGCTATCTACTTATTTTGACTAAAAGGTGGTGCCTCATTATTGTTACTTAATCAATTGTGATTCTATAAAAAGGATGAATACGTGAATCCTTCATTAAGTCCCTTAGGACTGAGACTGTCCAACCTAAAAATCCATTTGGTTTCTTCTTGCAGAAGAATCCTATCCAGGTTGCCTCTTCTGGCACCCAAGGTTTTCTTGGTTAGCCCCCAGAATTTGAGACACATAGGGTCTCCTCCATGTTGTTGTCTCACATGACGTGAGATAGGGGTATCCGCCTTTGTATTAATACTGCTAATATGTTGTGAAATACGTCGTCTGAACTCTTGAATAGTCTTGCCCACATATATTTTAGGGCAAGTACATTGTGCTACATATACAATGCCAGATGTCTGGCAATTGATGAACTGGTTAATATAATATTCTTTATTGTCCACTGGGTTATGAAAATTTTTAACTTTTCTGATCAGCGGGCAAAATGAGCATCTTCCACAAGGGAAGGTACCCACTGTTGCTGAGCATAACCATGTCTTGGGGGATGGAACGGTGAAGAAGCTGTGTACCAGCATATCTCTAAGGTTCCTCCCTCTTCTGTGTGTTATCATAGGATGTGCTTTTAGTACTTTGGTAAGATCCATATCGGACTTCAAGATATGCCAATGTTTGTTGATAACCTGGTACACCCTTTGGTTTTGTGCATCAAATGTACCGATGCATCTTATTATTTTATCTTCATTGGTTTTAGGTTTGTCACATAGTAGGTCTCTCCTATTAGTCTTGTTTGCTCGGAAGTAGGCTTTATGTAGGGGCTTCTTTGGATACCCTCTTGCCAAAAATCTATGATACAGGTTGGCACTTTCATTGGCAAAGCTTAAATCATCCGAGCAGTTTCTCCTCGCTCTTATATATTGACCTACAGGGATTCCCTTTTTAAGGGGAGTAGGATGAAAACTGTGCCAGTGTAATAGACTATTCGTGGATGTGGGTTTGCGAAATACCTTAGTTTGGATGCGGCCACCAGAGTCCACCGAGATCTGCAGGTCCAAAAAAGTGATGGTTTTGTGATGAATCTCAGATGTGAATCTGAGTCCTATCTCATTGTGATTGAGTTGCGAAACAAATTCGTGAAAGTGATCTGTCGTGCCCTCCCAAAGTAATAATACATCATCGATGTATCTACCCCAAAACAATATGTGACTAGTGTATTGTGTAAAAAGGTCAGTAAAAACAATCGTGTTTTCCCACCACCCTAAAAATAAATTAGCGTAATTAGGTGCACATTTACTCCCCATTGCTGTTCCAAGTGTCTGCAAATAATATTTCCCTTTAAAAAGAAAATAATTGTGAGTGAGGAGGAACCGAAGTAAAGTGAGAACAAAATTGTTATGTGCTTGGAACTGAGTGCCCTTCGTGGACAAAAAGGAGGATACGGCTTGAAGGCCCAAATCATGCTTGAATGCTGGTGTACAGGGCCTCTATATCCAAGCTCGCCAATTTTGTGTGCTCTGTGACCTGGATCTCCTGGAGTCTGGTGACCGCATCCTTGGTATCTTTAATATACGATGGCAAACTCGGGACAAACGGAGAAATGAATTCATCAATATACTGGCTAATATTTTCAGTTAGACTATTATTACCAGATATAATGGGTCTACCAGGTACCGGTACTTTTTGTTTGTGAATCTTGGGAATGGCATATATTGTAGCTATTGTTGGGTGTGCATTGTACAGCACTTTATACTCCTCTTTAGATAGTAAATTATCTGCTCTTGCTTTACTGAGAATTATTTTTAGTTCAGACAAAAACTTCACTGTCGGATTGCAGTCTAGTAGTTGATACGTATGACTGTCTTTCAATAGGTCCATTACCATATTTTGGTAGTAATCTTTATCCATCAGGACAATATTCCCGCCTTTGTCAGACGGTTTGATGACAAGGTCATCATTTTTGATCAATTCATCTAGAGCGGTCTGCTCATCAACATTTAGGTTGTTGTAATAATTAGACTTTTTGGACCTAATGGTTTTAAGATCTTTGGTAACGAGATTGACAAATGTGTCAATATTACTAAACTGGGAGAAAGGTGGTGTAAAATGTGATCTGGGTCTGAGTGAAGACAAAGGCGCTTCAATATCATCCCTGCCAGTTGAGGATTCCGTGTCCAATGTTTCCAAGATAGCAATCGCCTCTTGTTCGCGTTGTTGTTGGTAATTATAATCATTTTTCTTTTGTTCATGTACTTTATATAACGCCAACTTGCGTGCGAACAAGTTGATATCCTTCACCCAAGTAAAGCAATTATATTCAGGTGTGGGGGTGAAGGATAAACCCTTACTTAAGAGGCTAAAGTGTCTGTCTTCTAAATGAAAGGCAGACAGATTGACTACTTGGAGATTGTCACTGGTACTTAGCTGGTCCTGGCATTGTATGCCCATTTGTCTCTGTCCCTTAGCTGAATGCCCTGGGACAAAAAAGACAAAGGCATCATAGGAGTAGAACTGCCAGAAGTTGTTGCATTGATACTGTGAGAGACTGGCGCAGATACAGATGATGAGAAAGCACCAGATATGGCTGGCGTAGCCACATTTTGATGTAAGGTTCCTGTAGTTGGAACTTGATTTTGACAAGCCACATTGACCCCCATAGGGTTCCATTGGGTGGTGTTAAGGCCCTCTGGACGTGGGGCTGGTGCCTTCCTTTGATTAAAAGGGGTGCGACCTTTATTTTTACGTTTGACACCACCTTGATTATTTGATAGGTTTTTCGATGCCTGATCTTCTGAACCAGACCAGTCTGATTCTGAGACGTCAGTGACAGAGGGCCTTAACACCACCCAATGGAACCCTATGGGGGTCAATGTGGCTTGTCAAAATCAAGTTCCAACTACAGGAACCTTACATCAAAATGTGGCTACGCCAGCCATATCTGGTGCTTTCTCATCATCTGTATCTGCGCCAGTCTCTCACAGTATCAATGCAACAACTTCTGGCAGTTCTACTCCTATGATGCCTTTGTCTTTTTTGTCCCAGGGCATTCAGCTAAGGGACAGAGACAAATGGGCATACAATGCCAGGACCAGCTAAGTACCAGTGACAATCTCCAAGTAGTCAATCTGTCTGCCTTTCATTTAGAAGACAGACACTTTAGCCTCTTAAGTAAGGGTTTATCCTTCACCCCCACACCTGAATATAATTGCTTTACTTGGGTGAAGGATATCAACTTGTTCGCACGCAAGTTGGCGTTATATAAAGTACATGAACAAAAGAAAAATGATTATAATTACCAACAACAACGCGAACAAGAGGCGATTGCTATCTTGGAAACATTGGACACGGAATCCTCAACTGGCAGGGATGATATTGAAGCGCCTTTGTCTTCACTCAGACCCAGATCACATTTTACACCACCTTTCTCCCAGTTTAGTAATATTGACACATTTGTCAATCTCGTTACCAAAGATCTTAAAACCATTAGGTCCAAAAAGTCTAATTATTACAACAACCTAAATGTTGATGAGCAGACCGCTCTAGATGAATTGATCAAAAATGATGACCTTGTCATCAAACCGTCTGACAAAGGCGGGAATATTGTCCTGATGGATAAAGATTACTACCAAAATATGGTAATGGACCTATTGAAAGACAGTCATACGTATCAACTACTAGACTGCAATCCGACAGTGAAGTTTTTGTCTGAACTAAAAATAATTCTCAGTAAAGCAAGAGCAGATAATTTACTATCTAAAGAGGAGTATAAAGTGCTGTACAATGCACACCCAACAATAGCTACAATATATGCCATTCCCAAGATTCACAAACAAAAAGTACCGGTACCTGGTAGACCCATTATATCTGGTAATAATAGTCTAACTGAAAATATTAGCCAGTATATTGATGAATTCATTTCTCCGTTTGTCCCGAGTTTGCCATCGTATATTAAAGATACCAAGGATGCGGTCACCAGACTCCAGGAGATCCAGGTCACAGAGCACACAAAATTGGCGAGCTTGGATATAGAGGCCCTGTACACCAGCATCAAGCATGATTTGGGCCTTCAAGCCGTATCCTCCTTTTTGTCCACGAAGGGCACTCAGTTCCAAGCACATAACAATTTTGTTCTCACTTTACTTCGGTTCCTCCTCACTCACAATTATTTTCTTTTTAAAGGGAAATATTATTTGCAGACACTTGGAACAGCAATGGGGAGTAAATGTGCACCTAATTACGCTAATTTATTTTTAGGGTGGTGGGAAAACACGATTGTTTTTTACTGACCTTTTTACACAATACACTAGTCACATATTGTTTTGGGGTAGATACATCGATGATGTATTATTACTTTGGGAGGGCACGACAGATCACTTTCACGAATTTGTTTCGCAACTCAATCACAATGAGATAGGACTCAGATTCACATCTGAGATTCATCACAAAACCATCACTTTTTTGGACCTGCAGATCTCGGTGGACTCTGGTGGCCGCATCCAAACTAAGGTATTTCGCAAACCCACATCCACGAATAGTCTATTACACTGGCACAGTTTTCATCCTACTCCCCTTAAAAAGGGAATCCCTGTAGGTCAATATATAAGAGCGAGGAGAAACTGCTCGGATGATTTAAGCTTTGCCAATGAAAGTGCCAACCTGTATCATAGATTTTTGGCAAGAGGGTATCCAAAGAAGCCCCTACATAAAGCCTACTTCCGAGCAAACAAGACTAATAAGAGAGACCTACTATGTGACAAACCTAAAACCAATGAAGATAAAATAATAAGATGCATCGGTACATTTGATGCACAAAACCAAAGGGTGTACCAGGTTATTAACAAACATTGGCATATTTGAAGTCCGACATGGATCTTAGCAAAGTACTAAAAGCACATCCCATGATAACACACAGAAGAGGGAGGAACCTTAGAGATATGCTGGTACACAGCTTCTTCACCGTTCCATCCCCCAAGACATGGCTATGCTCAGCAACAGTGGGTACCTTCCCTTGTGGAAGGTGCTCATTTTGCCCGCTGATCCGAAAAGTTAAAAATTTTCATAACCCAGTGGACAATAAAGAATATTATATTAACCAGTTCATCAATTGCCAGACATCCGGCATTATATATGTAGCACAATGCACTTGCCCTAAAATATATGTGGGCAAGACCATTCAAGAGTTCAGACGACGCATTTCACAACATATTAGCAGTATTAATACAAAGGCTGATACCCCTATCTCACGTCATGTGAGACAACAACATGGAGGAGACCCCATGTGTCTCAAATTCTGGGGGCTAACCAAGAAAACCTTGGGTGCCAGAAGAGGCAACCTGGATAGGATTCTTTTGCAAGAAGAAACCAAATGGATTTTTAGGCTGGACAGTCTCAGTCCTAAGGGACTTAATGAAGGATTCACGTATTCATCTTTTCTATAGTATCACAATTGATTAAGTAACAATAATGAGGCACCACTTTTCAGTCAAAATAAGAAGATAGCTGCCTTATGTTCTGTTCAATGAGTCAGTATTATGCCATCTATCACCATCCTTTAAAATACATTTCTAGTATTTAGTTCAAGTATGCTACCGTTGGGGGGATCAAGAACAGTATTCTGAGTCATTTTATGAATATTTGACCATCGGATCTCTTTATTAATCAAATTATTCTTCATGCAGTGCCTCGATATCCCATCTTGGAATATTGTATTATACATTATCAGGTTGTTGGTAGTATGTGATATTTGCCCACTTGATATTACCAGGAGGCCCTTTATGATAAAGATGATCTTGCGTTGACAGCTGTGAAGCTGTGCTTTACAATACAAGTTTGGTCCCCCTGTTATATATGTATTTTTATTATCATCACCAGCATATAGGCTTATGGTGCACAGAACGTCCACCACCTTCAGCTGGCAAAATGTTTCTATTTTTTGGCGCATGCGCACTGGCGCAATCTGGACATTTTCCATCTCTAAGTTCCGGCGCATGCGCACTAGCGCAAATTGTGCATGTTCTATTTTGAAGTTCTAGCGCATGCGCAGACATACTCCTATGGTGCACAGAATGTCCACCACCCTCCGCTGGTAAAATGTTTCTATCTTCTGGCGCCTGCGCACTGGCGCAATCTGGACATTTTCCATCTCCAAGTTCCGGCGCATGCGCACTAGCGCAATTTATGTATGTTCTATTTTGAAGTTCTGGCGCATGCGCAGACATATCCTTCACAGCGCCTCGTAGTAGAAGTCTGGGCGCAGCTTTTTTCTGCACATCACGTCATGAATGACATCGGCTCTAGTGGGCATGGATTGATGTTTGGTATAACGATGAGTGACCAGGTAATAGTTCTCATTGGACATCGCATGAGCCAGTGATTGGCTATCTATGTTGGCAATCAGATAATTTGTATACAAATAGTGGCTATCGGTGTGATGACCTCATTGCTGCCCAATCCCCTGAAGAAGTCAGCAGTCAGCTGATGAAACATGTTGGGGGGTAGTAGTTAGTTTTTATCTTCTAATGGTGTCCGCATTGTCCTCTATTCAGCATTTAGACAAATAGGATTTCAGATGATATAGGTCACTAGGAGACCACATGGTGACGAACTGTATCATACTAACAGTGTATCAGAAACGCTGGAGAGTGCACATCCAGCTTCTGAGTTCATCGATCTCTTAGGAGTGACAGCGCACACATTTAGAAAATTTTAACAATTTGTGTTACTTTTTCTTTTTAAATGTTAAATTAAAAGTTAAGTTTTAGGAGTCAAACATTTATTAATTTATCTGGGGCAAGAGTTGGCATATCGTCTGTAAAGGCGCTTAGTTTTTTGGTATTTTTACCACTACCCAGATAGGGTCTTCTGATTAACGCTAGGTCCTCTTTAAAGGAATATTCCATTGCATGTTTGCATTGGCCTCACCTACCCCCAATAGCTGACCGTTTGCTTGCCCTGACTATTTTTGTTGGCCTCTTTCACTGCCCAACTTCAATATGAGACCTCTTTTAGATTTTTTTTTAGGTCCACTTAAAGGTTTTAATCCACCACAAACCACATAAAAACCCGTGGTACACAAACTTTTGTACCTTGTTCTATGTGTATGTTACTGAACTCACCCAATTCTAGCATGGTGTCATTGAGAGCTGCCAAGTATATATCAGCCTCAATGGAGGTTGTGATGTTTGAAGTACTTCACAAGCACGGGACATACGGTAAAGAAGGAATCCTTCGATCTCACACATATTTTATCATATATGTCAGTATTATCCTGAAACATAATGGACAGTCGAGTGTAGCATAAGATAGATAAACTTCCAGAAAAGATCATGTAGAAATGTAGTAACATAGAAATATTGATTTCAGCCAGGGGTCGAAACCTTATTTCACGCATCATACGACACACTATGGGGATTTAATAAGGATGGTCAATATACAAGGGTTGAGTTTTTACAGCTGACCTGTGCCTATAGCCCAAGGGAACAGACAGAGAAACTTTCAATTAACCCATTCAAAGGAGCCAGGCGGACCTTTCAGGTAAGGGTTGCTTAGAGTCAGTGAAGAATAATGTGTACAATGTCCAGATGAACAGATGCTTTTTTACCACATTTCCAAATTATACAACCGATTCCCATATAAAAATGATAGTCCTAGTCATAGTCCTATCTGCTTTGTTTGAGATTGACACCTTTTGCATGATCTCACTAGGGTTACCGAATTTCAGAATTCGCAGGTCATTCATCCTGGTAGGGCACCAGGCTACCCAGATAGGTCTGTACCAAAAAGAAAATTCTTAAACGATCTCTATGGCCTGCTTATCCGTATAGCCAATGGTTAATAACAGAAACCATCAAATCTGAACGGTGTACTGACCTTTTTGAACTGACCGTCCTTTCTGAACATGCACATTACCAATGCAACCTATAGCTTTACAGAGAATTGGGTGTTTGGGTACCTCTTCTATGTAGCTGCCATAGACAGGTTAAAGTTTTATGAATATTGAATGGTGACTTCCACCGAAATATGTAGCTGTCTCGTCCTCTGGAATTTGATGAGCTCCTTCTTCTATACCCTCTGTGTAAACCTTTTATATCAGATGTTGCAGTGAGCATGCCTTGAGGAAATGAAGAGCAATAGGCAGGCTCCATTCATAAAATCTTAAACAGGAAAAGCATCTTAGAAAATGGAAAAATTTAACTCTTTGTAATGTTATGTTCTGGAAATCTGTAGGACTTCTTGCCTGGTTTCTTTAGTTTTTGACATCCTCAACACCTATGTGAAGCTATCACATGGTCCACATAGTGACCTCTATGAAGAAATAGTGATGGATCTTCTAATATCTAATGGATGACTCTTGATATTCATTTGGTGTCTCAGTACTGCATTGTATTATGTATTCACGCCTATAAGCAGCGTTTCCAGAGATTGCCTCAATAATATGTTATCCAGTGGAGCATACCATGGTATTTTTGATTTGTTGGATTCGTACAGATCCTAAAACCCAAAGGCTCTGTATTGTATATCTCGATATGAAGTCAGTAGATCCTCAGAGACTTCTATATGAAAGTTTTCCAGAGCTGTAATATACAGTAGTATTGTGCATGGCCATGTAACCAGGCAGGTTTTGTCTGGCGATACACTTTAAAGAGGACCTTTCACCACTCCTGACATGCCTGTTTTAATAGCTTCATGCATTCCCCATGTAATAACAATTCTGAAGCATCTATTCTTATGGCTTTATGTTGTTCCATTCCTTTATTATTTCTACTAGAAGTTATGAATGAGATGCCAGCAGTCTGCAGTAAGGGTACAGAAGGGTGGTAACAAGTTAGGGGGTGTACCTGCACAGCCTGAAATCAACAACACTGATTGGATAGAGTGAGATTGTGCAGGTACACACCCCCAACTGGATCCCTCCCATCTGTATACTTACTGCAGACTTCCTCATATTATAGTACATGTCCTATTCTTGTCCGTATAGTTATGTCTAGTGATGGGAGTGAGAAAAATGCACATAAGATTGCACAAGGAAGGTGTCCGTATTTTGCTATCTGTGGTTTGCAGGCAACAAAACGGACATGGAGTGCATGTGTAAGAGGGAGACGGCGGCGTCCTCATCTCCATGGTAACCTGGGGGCGGGGAGTACCCGGCGGAGTGTGCCTCCCTGTGCGGCCTTTGTCCTCCATCCCCTAGGCAACGAGCAGGCGGGGCATGTGAGCGCCGGCGTGAATAAGCCTGCGTTCAGCTATATTGAATATGGTAATTATCATCATGTGACGCTGGCCACATCACATGACCCACATGTTGGCCAATTTAAACAGATTAAATACAATAATCAGACTATATTTTCTGTTTTTGGCCTTTAATAAAACATAACTTTTATTCATTGTATTCCTATAAATATATCATAAAGAAAATCCCCCCCCCCCCACAAAAAGTTTAAAAACACAAGCTGCATTTAGTTGTTAATTTCAACATGCCTTGGTGCAGTCAAAATAATGGTAAGGGAATATTATTTCCATATTCCCCTCCTTTTAGGGTTAGGGATGCTTGTCTATATATACTTATTAAAGTCTCCCTTTTCACACTTCACCAGTGTTCTGGAGCCTATTATGCCTCTTTATATAAACTGGGTTCACTTTCCCTATTTTTGATACATTTTTCTAGTTGTTATATTTATTCCTTTGTTATGGATACATCCCTCCCTGCCTGGATCATTCTATCGGGACGTCTGCAGTGCGTCCCGGCGATCCATATATAACTAAATGCGGCTGCTATTTTAAAACAATCAAAACACAGAGTTCCCCCTTTTTTTTTTTTTTTTTTTTTTTTTTATTGTTTTAAAATAGCAGCCGCATTTAGTTATATATGGATCGCTGGGACGCACTGCAGACGTCCTGATAGAATGATCCAGGCAGGTTCGGGACAGATCTGCAGTGTGATACAGGGAGAGTGTTAGGGTGTTCTACTAGATTTGTGTTAGGCAGGAGTGATTCTAAAAGAACCCAACAGCCCTTGTTAGGGCTACAAGACCCTTTTTTTTAATCTGCTTGTGGCTGGGCTTGCTGGCACTAGTACTGCAGCTACCGCCATATTTGCAGCAGTGTGGAACCATTCTGTGTGTCACAGTTCAGCTGTCCAGTAACCACAAACCACAATCCGTATTTTCTGTCCAGGTGACCCATACTGTACGTCACGTAATCAAATACGGTCTTTTGCTTTCACTGATACAGCTACATTAGAAAAATCTCTGTGTGACATTTGTCTGGGTTGCAGTGAAAATAGCCACAGTCAGCAGGGGCTGAGTTTGCTCTCTCATATATTCTGCACGTCACGTAAAAAAAAAAGAACACAAAAAAAATAAATGTGTTTTTTTTTAATCTCAGTGATACAAATCCATTTCATAGAGCTGTGTGGAACCATTCTGTGTGTCACAGTTCAGCTGTCCAGTCACCACAAACCACAATCCATATTTTCTGTCCAGGTGACCCATACCATACGTCACGTAATCAAATACGGTCTTTTGCTCTCACTGATACAGCTACATTAAAAAAATCTCTGTGTGACATTTGTCTGGGTTGCAGTGAAAATAGCCACAGTCAGCAGGGGCTGAGTTTGCTCTCTCATATATTCTGCACGTCACGTAAAAAAAAAGAACACAAAAAAATAAATGTGTTTTTTTTAAATCTCAGTGATACAAATCCATTTCATAGAGCTGTGTGGAACCATTCTGTGTGTCACAGTTCAGCTGTCCAGTCACCACAAACCACAATCCGTATTTTCTGTCCAGGTGACCCATACTGTACGTCACGTAATCAAATACGGTCTTTTGCTCTCACTGATACAGCTACATTAGAAAAATCTCTGTGTGACATTTGTCTGGGTTGCAGTGAAAATAGCCACAGTCAGCAGGGGCTGAGTTTGCTCTCTGATATATTCTGCACGTCACGTAAAAAAAAAAGAACACAAAAAAAATTGTGTTTTTTTTTTTTTTAATCTCAGTGATACAAATCCATTTCATAGAGCTGTGTGGAACCATTCTGTGTGTCACAGTTCAGCTGGCCAGTCACCACAAACCACAATCCGTATTTTCTGTCCAGGCGACCCATACTGTACGTCACGTAATCAAATACGGTCTTTTGCTCTCACTGATACAGCTACATTAGAAAAATCTCTGTGCGACATTTGTCTGGGTTGCAGTGAAAATAGTCACAGTCAGCAGGGGCTGAGTTTGCTCTCTGATATATTCTGCACGTCACGTAAAAAAAAAAGAACACAAAAAAAAATTGTGTTTTTTTTTTTAATCTCAGTGATACAAATCCATTTCATACAGCTGTGTGGAACCATTCTGTGTGTCACAGTTCAGCTGGCCAATCACCACAAACCACAATCCGTATTTTCTGTCCAGGTGACCCATACTGTACGTCACGTAATCAAATACGGTCTTTTGCTCTCACTGATACAGCTACATTAGAAAAATCTCTGTGCGACATTTGTCTGGGTTTCACTTAAGCAGACCAAGTCTGCCTAATCTAATAGTTTCAGTGTAATTGCTCCATACTGCACGGTACATAATAAAATACGTAATTTTGCTCTAACTTATCCACCTATATATTAACTTGTTCAAATTGAACAAGTTTGTGGGTTTCAGTACAGCAGGCCCATTTTTTTTTTTTGTATATATAATACACCTATATACAGAAAATGTTGAACCCCAGGGCTAAGGGTCGAGGACGAGGGCGTGGGCGTGGGCATTCAATTACTGCAGGGGGCAGAGGCCGTGGTCATGGGCAGGGTGAGACAGTACCTGCTGATGAGGGAGCAGGGTAACGCCGCAGAGCTACACTCCCTAGCTTCATGTCTGAACTTACAGGGACACGTGGTAGAGCACTGTTGAAACCACAACAGTGCAAACAGGTGATGTTGTGGATTGCGGACAATGCGTCAAGTAATTTGTGCACCAGTCAGTCTTCCACGCAGTCCACCCACGTTACCCAAGGGAGCACTCCTCTGGCTCCTCCACCTCAACCTCCTTCCCCCCAGTCTGCCCCCACCCAGGAAAATTTGGAATGCGATCCGGCATACTCTGAGGAACTGTTTTCTGGACCCTTCCCAGAGTCACAATCCACTTCTCAGGTTGCTGCTGACCTCTTTACCGATGCCAAAGTTTTCCAAATGTCGCAGTCTGTGGGTGATGACATTGTTGACTTAGTGGAAGAAGTGTGTAAAGAGGTGTCGGACGATGAGGAGACACGGTTGTCAGACAGTGGTGAAGTTGTTGTCAGGGCAGGAAGTCCGAGGGGGGAGCAGACCCAAGCTGGGTTGATAAGCCGAGTCAAGACAGTGCTTCTGAGGAGGAGGCGAGTGCTGCACCAGAACAGATTGGAAGAGGCAGTGGTGTGGCCAGAGGGAGAAGCAGGGCCAGAGCTGGTGCATCAGCAGCAACTGTTTCACGTAGTAAAGCTCCCGTGGCGAGGCCTAGATGTTCACAAGTCTGGAGGTTCTTTAAAGAAATTGAGGATGACCGACGGACTGTTGTGTGCAACCTGTGCCCCACCAGGATCAGCAGGGGTGCCACCACTACTAGCCTAACCAACACCAGCATGCGCAGGCATATGAGTGCTAAACCCCCCACTCAATGGAACCAAGGCCGTTCACCTCCTGCGGGTCACACCACTGCTCCTTCCCCTGTGTCACTCGCTGCCTCTGCTAGTGCACGAGCACCTCCCGCCGGAAAACCACACCTTCGCCTCCACGATCCTCCACAGCGTCCACCAATGTGTCCCTGCGCAGCGTTCAGCTGTCTTTACAGCAGACGCTGGAGCACAAGAGGAAATACAGTTCCACCCACCCACATGCCCAAGCCCTCAACGTCCACATCTCCAAATTGCTGAGCCTGGAGATGCTGCCCTATAGGCTGGTAGAGACCGAGGCCTTTCGCAACCTCATGGCGGTGGCTGCCCCTCGGTATTCGGTCCCCAGCCGCCACTATTTTTCCCGATGTGCCGTCCCAGCCCTACACCAGCACGTGTCATAGAACATCATTCGTGCCCTGACCAACGCTGTTTCTGAGAAGGTCCACCTAACCATGGACACGTTGACAAGTGCTGCCGGGCAGGGACACTATATATCACTGACGGCACATTGGGTTAACTTGGTGGAGGCTGGGACCGAGTCTGACCCTGGGGCCGCTCATGTCATGGGCACACCGAGGATTGCGGGGCCTACCTCGGTCACGGTCTCTCAGACGTACTATGCCTCCTCCTCCGACCCCTCCTCCTCCGAATTACCATCCGTGGGTACCATCCCTTCAGTCGGTAGCTCTAGGCGCAGCAGCAGTGGCGTGGCTAAGCGCCAGCAGGCGGTGCTCAAACTGCTGAGCTTAGGTGACAAAAGGCACACCTCCCAAGAACTATTACAGGGCATCACGGCACAGACGATCTGTGGCTGGCACCGCTGAACCTCAAGCCAGGCATGGTTGTGTGTGACAACGGGCGTAACCTGGTGGTGGCTCTGCAACTCGGCAGACTGACACATGTGCCATGCCTGGCCCACGTGTTCAATCTCATAGTTCAGCGGTTCCTCAAGACATACCCCAATCTGTCTGATTTGCTCACCAAGGTGCGCCGCATCTGTGTGCATTTCCGCAAGTCGACCACAGATGCTGCCACTCTCAGGGCAGCGCAGCGCCGCCTACAACTGCCCGCTCACCGACTGTTGTGCGACGTGCCCACAAGATGGAATTCGACATTAAACATGTTATCCAGAGTTTACCAGCAGCGCAGAGCGATTGTAGACTGCCAGATGTCAACTTCCACCAGAACTGGTAGTCAAGTCAGTCAGCTTCCTCAAGTCTACAATGAGGAGTGGACGTGGATGTCTGATATCTGCCAGGTGTTGACCAACTTTGAGGAGTCAACACAGATGGTCAGTGGTGATGCCGCCATTATCAGCCTCACCATCCCGCTGCTTTGCCTGTTGAAAAATTCACTGCTCAGCATGAAGTCGGAAGCTTTGCGCTTGTCACAAGAGACGGTGGAGGAAGATAAGTCGCTTGATAGCCAGAGCACCCTCCGGTCTGTTTCTCAGCGCGTATTGGAGGAGGGGGATGAGGATGAGGAGGAAGAGGAGGAGAATGTCGGCGAGACAGAAGAGGGTACCAATGCTCAGTCCTTCTTAACTCTTGAGCGTGTATGGGCTGAAGAGGAGGAGGAGGAGGAAATGGAGAGTCAGGCCAGTGAGGAGAGGGAATTCTTGCGTGTTGGGACTCTGGCGCACATGGCAGACTTCATGTTAGGCTGCCTATCCCGTGACCCTCGCGTTAGAAGAATTTTTTCAAACACCGATTACTGGGTGTTCACTCTCCTGGACCCACGGTACAAGCAGAACCTTTCCACTCTCATCCCTGTAGAGGAAAGGAGTATGAGAGTGAATCAATATCAACAGGCCCTGGTGCACAAGCTGAAACAATCCTTCCCATCTGACACCGCTAGCAGCAGAGGGCGTGGTTCTGTGGGCTTGTCCAGCACTGGCAGGGGAACGCGCTCCATGGCCTTTGCCAGTTTTATGTCACCCCAGCAAGACACTGTCACCTGTCCCCAGTCTCGGCAGAGTAGGGGTGAGCTTTACAGAAAGATGGTGAGGGAGTACCTAGCTGACCATACCAACGTCCGGACCGATCACTCTGCTCCATACAACTACTGGGTTTCAAAGCTGGACACGTGGCCTGAACTGGCGCTGTACGCCTTGGAGGTGCTGGCCTGCCCTGCCGCTAGCGTGTTGTCAGAGCGGGTATTCAGTGCAGCTTGTGGCATCATCACCGATAAGCGTACACAGACAGGCTGACAGGCTGACGCTTATTAAAATGAACAAACCCCGGATTTCACCGGAATTCAAATCTCTTCTGGGGGAAAGCAGCTAAAGATTAACATTACTTATGTATCCGATTCCTCTTCTCTACTCCTCCTACTCCTCCTCCTCCTTGTCGTCTTTGCCTAACGCTGATCCAAAAGGCAATTTTTTAGAGGGCCAACTGCCACCTACAGGCCCTCTCTCCAAACAATTTTTCCGCAGTGTCAACTATAGACACTGTAAAACAATGTTTCAGGAGCGTCAAACAGACAGTCCAAAACAATTTTTCAGGAGGCCCAAGTACCGACATTTAAAAAAAAATTTTTTTGCTGAGGGTCGACTTTATGTACTCCGAAAAGAAAAAAAATTTGGGAGGCTCAACAAAAGCCATTTCACTGCATTTGGACAAAGTCATTGGTGGTGTAACCGCCATGCTGTGTCAGGCTAAATTTTTGGGTGCTTCACCAGCTACCGCATACTAACTCAGTCACTCTGTTGTCACCGCCGCCATACAGGGCCACGAAAAATGTTTATGTGGTTCGCCTGCTCCCGCAGTGTCACTCGCTCACTCTGTTGTCACCACCATAGTGGTTTGCACTATAGCAGCCCAAGTCTGCACATTCCCCTTTTTTATCTCCAAGTGATCTATACTGCACGTCACGTAAAAAAATACATTCTTTTGCTCTCAGTGATACAAATCCATTTCATAAAATCCTTTCTTTCTCTTTAACTGATCTATACTGAACGTCACTTTTAAAAATACGTCTTTTTTCTCTCACCAAATAATTTTTCTGGAGGACCACATACAGGCCCTCTCTCAATTTTTCTGCAGAGCCACATAATGCGATAGACGGGAATCGAACCCGGGTCAACTGCTTGGGAAGCAGCTATGCTCACCACTTTACCACCAACAGCCACAGCAACTGATAAGAACAGATACTAAACTTTATGTAAGCCAACATTTCGACAATCGATAACCCGAAAAGGGTCCGCCGTCGAGCCCGGCGTTCGGCCACCCTGAGCATTTCTCAAGGAGATAGCCTCCAGGCCCTCAACGTCCACATACAGGGCCACGCTAAATTTTTTATGTGCTCTACCTGCTACCGTCGTGTAGCTCGGTCACTCTGACCGAGTCTGACCCTGGTGCCGCTCATGTACTGCCCACTTGGAGGATTGCGGGGCCTACCTCGGTCACGGTTTCTCAGACTTACTATGCCTCTTCCTCCAACCCCTCCTCCTCCTCTTTCGAATTACCATCCGTGCTTCACCTCCTGCTACCTCAGTCTAACTCGGTCACTCTGTTGTCACCGCCATGCTGCGTCAGGCTAAATTTTTGGGTGGCTCACCTGCTACCTCATCTAACTTGGTCACTTGTTGGTGTCACCGCCATGCTGTGTCAGGCTTATGCCTGCATCGTGTGGCTGGGGATAGGAGAGCAGTGCCAGCATGGGCATGGGTGATGGACCTTCGTTGCACCTAGTTGGGTGCTTCCCTAACATGTGATGGGCATGTGCCTCGCCTTTCCTGGTCTGGGTGAGCACAATTTCCATGAGGGTAACCACCAGGCTGTTGCAGGAGAATTTGGGGTAATGGTGGGATTAGGCAGCCTCAGAGGCATCCATGCATGCTGCCCCTGCTGTTTCCTGTCCATTTCCGTGGTGTTTCCATCATTTTCTGATGTTTCCAGGTTTTCACCCAGCCTTCCCTAGGCAGAGCCTTGGTCCCCTGCAAGAAATGCTCGAGTCTCCCATTGACTTCAATGGGGTTCGTTACTCGAAACAAGCACCCGAGCATTGGGAAAAGTTTGTCTCAAATAACGAGCACCCGAGCATTTTAGTGCTCACTCATCTCTAGTCCCTAACCCTAAAAGGAGGGGAATGTGGAAATAATATTCCCTTACCATTATTTTGACTGCACCAAGGCATGTTGAAATTAACAACTAAATGCAGCTTGTGTTTTTAAAGTTTTTGTGGGGGGGAATTTTCTGTATGATATATTTATAGGAATACAATGAATAAAAGTTATGTTTTATTAAAGGCCAAAAACAGAAAATATGGTCTGATGACTATTGGATTTAATATATAGAAATTATTTCTGGGCCAAGGTCTACTTTGAATAATACCAATTTAAACAGGCAACCTACTGGCCACAGGTTGCCTGTGATTGGTCCTACTACCCTTTGCCAGCGTTTGAGTACCATTGCGACTTCTGTTATCTGACTTTGGATTTGAACTTGTACTACATGACCTCTTGGCTCCTGACCACGGCTAGTATTTTGACCTCGCTCTCGTGTTACCCCTTGCACTGACGTTACCTCTCGGCTTCTGACCCCAGCTCATGTTTGACTCTGCTCCAGTATTTTCCCTCAGTATTGATGTGACCTCCTGCCCTTGAGCTCGGTTTGGCGATATTCTATTTCCTGTGTGTTCTGTCGTTTGTCTGTTGTTTTCTCCCGTTGTTCCCCCCCCTGTACGCCCCAGCACGCACGTAAGCTAGGGACTGCCGTCCAGTTGTACACCGTCGTTTAGGACGGACTTTGTAAGTAGGCAGGGACAGTGGTGTGGGTTTGAGCTCAGGGCTGCACTTTTCCCTGAACTTTGACAGCATGAGCCCTAAAAATCTTTCCCAAGTTTATATGCAGTGAGCCCCTGAGGAGTGGTAGTGACCCTAATGAAATGCTGTGTCACGGTGTACTCCCTCAGGCCATTGCTACCTGGGGATCGGTGCAGGGGAAACGTAGTTTGAAAAATGAGGCCAGAAGGCAATGTAGTATAACAGTCTCTGTGTACTTAATACAAAATATAACTTGCAGTACATCCAATTACAGCAAATTCAATGTGCAGTTTTTTGTACCAGTTGAGATGGTATGGTCGATGACTGTATTTTGCCACATGTGGGTATGTGTCCACTGTAAGGTTCAGACTTAAACTTTATGTGGCCTAGTGGTGTTTTGGGTGATGGGTGTCTGAGCCGTAGTCCCTCACTTGCAGCAGGGTCTGTAACGCAGTATTTTTTATGTTCACTGCTGTCTTGTCTTGTGCTTTCTTGAGGCTAAAAGGTGCAGAAGCTTTAGGGTGTTTTTCTTCTACTCTGTCCAGCTAGACAGGAACTCCCCCTCCTGACAGGAAACAGGACCAGCCCACTCCTACCAAGAGGGGAGGAACAAAGTTCTTAGCCCTATTCTTGCAAACCCCTTGCCATCCATACCTAGGTCTGGGGTACTGCATATATAACTAAAGTTTAATCATTGTATAAAAAAGCTCAGGGAAGGGGGTACTGGCTCACATTGAGGAGATAGCAGTATATGGAGGCTTTTTTTCAATATGCAAATTAGATTATTTAGCCATCCAGTATCCTGCTCTGTGCTGATGAGATACATGATCTCCAAAATAGCACTGTCTACAAATAGGTCAAATGGTTTGACTGACATGTCTGTTTTAACAACTACTTGTAATGAAAATCCAGCTGGGTGTTACCAGTTGGGAGAGGGGAAGGGGGATCCCTGCATAGTCTGAGACTAACCAATCAGTGCTGCCGGTGTCAGACTGTGCAGGGACACCACCCTCCCTCTTTCCTCCAACTGGTAACCTGGTAATTCATTTGGACCAGTGCAGACTCAATTCATTCAGAACTTCTAGCAGGAGTAATAAAGGAATGAAGAAACATAAAGTCATAAGAAGAAGTATTCCAGAATTGTTATTAGATGGGGAATGCAAGCAGTTATTAAAACAGACGTCAGGAGAGGGGTCGGGTCCTCGAGTTCACATTGCCATTTTGCTTTCTGTTCTTCTGATTCATGAGAAGAAGAGAGACAGAAATAAAACAGGATCCTGTAAAAAAAAAAAAAAAGCATCATTGTTGCATCAGTTTCAGCCATTTCCGTCTGAGATCCATTTTTTTAGATGGGGAAAAAGCCCTGCATGCAGTACTTTTTTCCATCTAAAAAACGGATCTCATATGGAAATGCAACAGGATCCATTTTTTAACAGGGTCTGACAAAAAAATGTATCTTGCATAACTGATGCAACAGGATCCGTTTTTTTTTCTCTCTCTCTACTGACTGATCAGAAGAACAGAAAGTTAAACAGTGATGTGAATGCACCCTTAGTCTATATATTCCCATTCTCGGAAGAGCATTGGTGCAGCTCATGTTATTGCTCACCTTCCCTGTGCCCTCTGTGCCCTTCTCGATAACCACCGCACAGAGTTGCACCCAGCCCATTATTACACCTGCACTGTGGCCCCTCATGACTTTCATACTGGTAGATGGATGATACATCTGTGTAGAGACACGACATCTAACCATGATCTGTAACATCAATGATATCCGGATTCTGCTATCTTCTCCCCTTTTGCCTAGCGTTCCTCTAGATATCACGACGACATGGTACAAAGCCAGTAACCCTTCCCTTGCTGAACACCCTCAGCCCTTTCCTAGATCCGATGTCATGTATGCTAGCTCATATGTATGCAGGGCAGCCTCTTGCCCGTTTTAATCTGCCCAGAACATCCTTTCATATGCTAAAGCCACCATTCATATGCTAATACAAAATTTACGTGAGGTAATTGTTTGAGTCTCGTTGATTAGACATGTTTTCTTGGCTTCCGAGAAGGTTAATTTATGCATTTCTAAATATGAATGAATTTAGAGCAGGTCTTATACCAGCCATCGAAGACTGGTGTCTGCGTTTGTCCTGCTGGCATTTTGTGCCTGCTGTTGGCAGCTGAGAACAATACTGAAATTACAGCACTTAAGTTAACAGGTGGCAGCGGCAGCTAAACTACTGGATAAAGCTGCCAATTACAGGACTTATACAGTTACGATTTGTGACTGTATATTCTAGAGAAAGCCATGCCAACTCAGTCTTTTCTATGGTGCCCACCTGTGTCATGCACTGGGTCTGCTGCCTCGTTTTTAAGGTGTATGGATCTTTTGTCAGCTCGGGAAGATGCAGGGTTTTTGCTAGTTAGATGTCTGAGACAACCATATATATTATAGGGATGGAGTGCCAGCTGAAGTTTCTGGGCAGAGTGCCCCATGTTCTGCCAGGAAGGGATGAAAAGTCACGGCCAAGGGATGATATTTTTATAGACTTATTTTTAGTTAATCTAAATTACAATGGCCGTACAAACCCCAAAAATACTGTTTTTCTCATTAACCATGTGGGAAATTCGGATTCTATCAGCCCAGCTGTGTGGGGCACAGGTGTGACAGGAGGGGACACCATGGGGAGCAGAGATAAGTGACAGCTCATGTTAAACACAGGAAGACGCCAGCACTTCATTTTGTACCAGCTCGCTGCTAACAGTCTATTTTCCGAATGGGTGAACAGAGGCCCTTCTCCTCCCCCCTTATATTGATAGAGAGGGGTGAGTGATAGATAGAGGACAGAAAGGAGAGATGGCGATAGATAGAGACAGGCAGATAGTGACAGAAGGCCAGATTGAGAGAGACAGAAAGCTACGCGGACAGTCAAGTAGAAAGAAAAGTGACAGTACTGAAAGAAGGATAGAATAGATGGAGAGATGAGATACATAAATAGATAAGAAATAGATAGATAGATAGATAGATAGATAGATAGATAGATATGAGATAGATAGATAGATAGATAGATAGATAGATAGATAGATAGATAGATAGATAGATAGATAGATAGATATGAGATAGATAGTGTTAAAGGGTTAATTAATTAATAATATTTTGTGGAATATCATTAATTAATATTCATAAATAGGCGTAACCGGCTGACGCTAGCTCCGCCTATTTATTTCCCACACTGTTCTATTCCCTACACGCTTAAGCTATAGCGGCGACTACAAAGACAATGTAAACTGTATTTTAAACAATAAAATACTTTATTACAAAACAATGTCTACCGTCTAATTATTTAAGACTATATCTATATATATTTATATCAACGTATATAAATATATATACATATATATCTCCTTACAATACAAAGCTATACACTGGCTACACTGCACACTTCCCACAATTAATTCCACCCACAATACTAAATCTAACACATACACTCACAATATACACAATATAGCAACCCACCCTCACCTACACTTTACTGTCCCTGGCAACAAAGGGTTAAATTACAGTACAATAAGATTGGCAGGGAAGGGGTTAACGGTATTTCTGGGGTGAGGTAGTGATATGGTAGGGTCCAGGGGGGTTACAGGGGTAATGTCAGGGCAAGGGTACCACAGGGCAGGGTATCACAGGGCAGTAGGGCAGGGGTTCAGCAGCAGGGCAGGGGTACAGAGGTTATGATTGGGTCAGGGCAGGGCCAGGGGTAGCAGGGCAATCAGGGGTTAATAGTGGGGATCCAGAACAGGGGTTGCAGGGATATCACACTGGGGTTCAGGGGTCCACAGGGCAGAGGTGACAAAGGGGTTAAATAGTGCAGGGGTCCACAGGGCAGAGGTGACAAAGGGGTTAAATCATTGGTGGTTCAGGGGGGGTACTTAGCCAGTCCTTTAGGAGTATAATGCTCGTCTCCAGGGGGGGGTGCTCGTCGTCCAGGGGATGATTCTGGCTTTACTTGCTCGTTGCCTTCTGGGGGAGATCCTCGCTGGTGGGGCTGCACGGCTCAACTCTGAAGAGCGCTGGGCGATCGGGTTTTTAAACCCGATCGTCCGCGCTCCCGTGCTGCCGCGCTGCCGGTGTGCGCGCTTTCGCGCACACGCCGGCAGCTGTGCACTCCTGGGGCCGGCGCGCTGATATGACGTCAGCGCGCCGGGCCCGAGCGCCCAGGAATCTCACAGGCGGAGGATCTCTTTGATCCTCCTGCCTGTGAGTCTCCCTCTATCTCCGGCGCTGTAATTACAGCGCCGGAGGAGGGAGGAGAGCAGCGACAGGGAAACTGTTTGTTTCCCTGTCATGTTAATCACCCCCAACAGCGTTGAGGGTGGCTAACAAAAGGGACAGAGGATCTTATCGATCCTCTGTCCTTTTGAAGTCCCTGAGACTGGACTGATAGTCCAGTCATCAGGTCGCCATCTGCAAGCGCATTATTATGCGCTTGCAGGGGTTAACCAGGGGGCACCCGGTTTAAAGATACATGTATATAGATACATGTACATAACTGGGAATTATGTACATGAATCTATATATCTACAAGGGGCACAGAACGGGGGACCTATAAGGAGGGGGCTTATTCTACATTAATATCTACAAGGGACCATACAGTATATTGGGGCCATACTGTGAGGCCAGGGATGAGGCCCACAGATATTCAATTTATATATATATATATATATGCATATGCATGCCTAATTAAAGGGGCATGCATGCATATACATATACATATTCTGGCCCAACACGTCCTTCTACAGATAGATATGAGATAGATAGATATGAGATAGATAGATAGATAGATAGATAGATAGATAGATAGATAGATAGATAGATATGAGATAGTCTATATGATAATAGAGAAGCGGCACTTTCCAAGATGGGTGCAAATTCCTCCAACGGACCAGGAGCCAGGTCCCTTGTAGTAGAAAAATGGTAAAGAAGGCAGCACTCCAAAATTCCGTGTAAGACAAGTGGTTTATTCACCCAAGCTGCTTGGGTGAATAAACCACTTGTCTTACACGGAATTTAGGTATGAGATAGATAGATAGACAGACAGACGGATACATAGATACTGTAGATAGATGATGGATCAGATTGATAAATATAAGATAGATAGACAGGCTGGGAGTAACTTGGTCCTGGTAGGTTTTCACAGGTATCTGGAGCCATGCTGACTGCAGTACATCCCACAGCTGCTGGAGGGTGCATGGGAGAAGATCCATAGAGCAAAAACAAGGATCAAAGTGGTCCCATAGATGCTCTTTTTGGTTCATGTCTGGGGAATTAGGGGCCAGGGTAGTACTTGGAAGTCTTGGTCATACTCTTCCAAAGAATGTCAAACATATGATCTGCAAGGATGGATTCATACCCAAATCGGTTGAAATAGAATAAGGATTACCAACCAAACCGGCAGTCAGCTACTTTGAGGGATTTCACTGTGAAGGAGACACAGCAGCCTGCAATATCTGTGAAAAATGTAGGCTGCTTATTGGGAAAATGTTTTGAGCCCAAAATAAGTACAACACAATAATTAAAAAAACATTACTTTAAGGCTATCCTTAGCCATTAATAAAAATCTAAGCCTATGACTTGATGCACATGACAGAGCTTGCAGTAGTGTAGTGTGTGGAACTGTACTTTGGAGTTGGTCTCAGGCAGAACAATGACATCATCGCAACTGCCTGTGTCAAGTCTCTGGTAACTCAGGCCACAAGCTTGAAAGAAGCCTGTCTGACCTCAAGACTGTTTGATTTTTTTTAATCACCACTAGAGGGGGCAAATAACAGGTGGGGCATATTATAACTACTGGGACACATTACAACTACTGGGAGCACTATGGGGGCACTATAACTGTTGGGGGCACTATAGGGGACATTATGACTGCTGGGGCATTTAGGGGGCATTATAACTGCTGGGGGTACTGTAGGGTGCATTACAACTTTTGGCACTGTAGGAGGCATTATAAATTGTGTGGGCTCTATAGGGTGCCTTATTACTATGGGGTTATTGTGGGGGCATTATTATTAGTGGCTAAATATGGATGGAATTACTACTAACGGTAACTCTCGGTGAGCATTATCACTGTAGGGAGCACTATTACTAATGAATGCACTCTGGGAGAGAATTACTATTGATGGCACTTATGGGAGCACTATTACTATGGGGGGACTATCTGCATAGAAATATTATTTAGGGGCATTGGGAAGCACAGAGGGCAAAGTACTGGGTGTAGCAGCAGGATAGCGCTGTTGGAGCACAAGGAAGATCATTGAAAAGTGAGGAATCAAGATGTCTGTGGGTGAACCCTGCATAGACAAAATGTGGTTGAAGGATGTCGTCATTATGGTCTGCTCCCAATGGAGAAGATAAGGAAAGATAACTGGATGTAATAGGTCTGTGGTGCTGTATTCTCCTTTGTGTATAATAGCACTGAATGTATTTTCCATCTAAATATATCTTTAGCATTTAGGGGGGTGTACTGTGCAGTATTTTTTTATTTTTTATTTTTTTTTTACTCGTGGGGCCCAGGGTTTTTGGCCATTTAATCCACCCCTGGTTATCAATATGAGGTTTGCTACTCCTGGCATCCCTGATGATCAGCTGCCCGAAAAGACCATGGTGCTTAGGCCTCTCCCTAGGTCATGTAACATCACATTCATCTGCCTACATGTAGCTTAGTCCCATTCAAGTGAATGGGGCTGAGCTGCAATACCAAGCCAGTAACCAGTGAGGAGGCCGCGGCACTCACCGGAGCTCTGGTGAGAAAGCTTCGGTTTCCTCAATCAGTGGGTGTGCCAGGAGTCGGACCCCTGCCAATCTTATATTGATGACCTATCTTGAGGCCATCAATATGAAAATCCTGGAAAACCCCTTTAATGTTCACCTAAAGATAGGCGTGTCTACTCCTTGGCCGATACGTCAGCCGGCAAAAACAGGTGGTTTAGGCTATGTTCACATCTGCATCTCATGGAGCCTCCATCAATTGTTTTGGAAGGGAAAATACTGCTGCATGCAGGGCTATATTTTCCCTCAAATACAACAGACACCGACGAGCCCTATTACATGTCAGTGGGGTCCATCAGGAGCTGCTGGTGACCACCTTGCAACAAATTTGGCACTGCTTCATAGTTTCAGTTTATGAGAGCCTAATTTCTATGCCCGTTTTTCCAGGGAAACAAGCTGAATGTATGGACAAAAGGGAGATAGATATACAGGACAGCAGACAGTCATAAATATACAGTAGACGAGCCAATTTATGGCCGATTGATGAACAGACAGCTATTGGCTGTGTGGCCACAGCATATGATTCTTCTCTCTAGCATTCAAGCAGTGTAACACACTGTGCCCCCAATCCTATTACTCTGATTGCAAACACAGGGAAGCCTTCGTCACATTGACACCACGGCACAGATTTTCTCCTCGGCTGCAGGAAAATGACTCTGTGTAATTCTTGGTCACACACAATGTGAGGAGCAGCAGAGCCTCAAATTACAAGCTCGCCACCTTGCAAAGGGGGGAAAGAGTATGCAGTGTGTACTAGAATACCAATTGGAGAGCAGCTCCACTCTGTGTGGGTGACAGGGACGATGTGTATTTAATCTCCACAGCAAAGTCTAATTAAAACACAATTAAGTTAAGCTGTGTGACAGAAGAGAAACGCTGAATAATTGTATTATTAGTGTGGGGAGAAGATAATGTCACATCACACGAGTCTGCATAAGAAAGTCTCCAAGCCTTGTGTGTCCTTCAGGAAAAGAAATGCTGCTGATTATAATCAGCTTGATATAGAAGTATACAGGAGGCTAGGAGGCTACCTCTGTACAGGGAAGACAAAATGTTCTTCATAACTATAATTGAGTTAATATGAGAATATATAATGTACTTTCAGTATGATGTAATAAAATATTACATTATTATTAGCATTGGACTGGTCCACCAGAGTACCAAAAGATCCTCCAGTGGGCCCAGGCTCTAATGTCCTAATGGATGCCAAAAACCCATTTGGCTACCATTTGAACAAATAACTTGCCACAATGGTCTGTTTCTTTGATTCAAAAACTATTAGACTTTATTGATGATATAGGCATTAAGGGCCCCATAGCAAGGATCAAACCAGCCCCCCCCCCCCCCAGGACAGAAGGGATTCCGCCTAAACCCTTTTCAATGACCCTTGGGCCATTTTTTACACTGCCTCATTTGCTAAACGTTGTTCATTTAGAGGGTAGAGTCCTGACCCAGTTTTCACCCCAAGTAGAAGAGGAGATGATCCCAACTGGGCCCCCTCTTGCCCTGGGCTCCGTAGCAGTCACATGGTCTGCCGCTATGGTAGTTACGCCCCTGATCCCGTGTGAACAAGCCAATAGAAAATGCTCCTTGGGCCATTTTTCCCACTGCCTCGTTTGCTAAAAGTTGTTTCTTTAGAGGGTAGAGTCCTGACCAAGTTTTCACCCTCAGTAGAAGAGGAGATGATCCCAACTGGGCCCTCTAGGCCCCATAGAAGTCGCATGATGTGCCGTTATGGTAGTTACTCTCCTGGATATAGGGGTTGTGCCTCAAGAATAATCTCCTCTGGTGAGCCTAAGGAACCCCAGTCTGACACTGATCATTATCCAGTATAGATTGTCACATAGAATCTATTCTGTAGTCACCAGTTTAAAATGCCAAACGCCATGTCCAGTCGAAAAATAAAACATGGACACAATTAGTATTGATGTATAGATGCAGAATTACGAACCATTAAATGAAAAACAAGTTCCTAAACTTCCCTAATATCTTCATAGTCTAGGATTACGTCACAATGTGTGATCCTGGTTCAGTTCTGTAAAGTCATCTGGAAGAGCTCCAAGTATTGTAGGTTTTCAACCTGTCCAATGGGTTCACTTAGACACCCAACAGCCTTCCATAGCAGCTATAACATTTTACAACTCTCGTCTGGGACACTGAAGAGACTGCATTGAATCTGGACCCATTCATGGTGCCATTTTTGTAGTATTAATGGAAAATTCAATTAAAATTGTCATATAGACCCATTTGACAATTATACTCGAGGTCCATGTGCTGAGCAGAATCCCAGCACATCCCACACTATAGAGATGTTGAGTTTATGGGTACCATATGCCAAAAGTTGTGCTGGAAATCTGCTTCAAGGCAGCACAACAAAATGGCTGGGTGCTCCACAGAAATTTCCCTTAATTTGATGAAGTGAATGGAGTCATAAAAATAACGGAAAAAAGATACAAAACATCCTGCACGATATGATAGTAAATATGCAGATGTGCATGGCTCCATTTATGAAGTCACAGAAAATAATTAACTAGAACAATAGATGCAAACATAACATATGAACTAAGCCCACACTCTAATGGTAAAATCTGAAACTCTTAACCAATATATTTTGATCAAATCACATCTGTGCCCACCTACCAGCGCCACGTGGTCTCAGGTCAGGAAGGTCCTGCTCTATAGCTACCTATGCAGTTGTGTATCTATGTTCAGGAGAGCAGACTCTGCAAATATATTGGCTAAGAGTCTCCAATTTTACCATTAGAGTGAAGGCTTAGTCCATATATTATGTTTGCATCTATTGTTCTAGTGCATTATTTTCAGTGACATTAAATTGAGTCATAAACCCCCAGCTATGAGAATATCTGACTTATATTTAGATAGGATTAAAGTTAACTTCTATTTGGTTTAAAGCGTACCTGAGCTTTCAAAAAAAAAGTTTGCATAATGGCTGTGATCCTTTTACAGTCACAACTGTGAAGAAATAGGTCTTTTGTGGACTTCATTAATGTATTTTTCAGCCTAACTATTCCCCTCTTTAGCTGCACAGCTAGATGCCTTTCTCTCAGAAGCAGGGGACATGTTCTTTCTGTGGAATCTGCACGTGACGTCCTTTCCCTTACTTCCCACTGTTTGTTTTTAGTTCTGAACTCACAGAAAAAATAAAGAGGGAGAGATCACTCTTACAGAAAGGCAGGACGCTCCTGTAATCTTCAGATACATTGTAGAGGCAGTTCTTTTATCAGGCTGAAGATCTCAGCTAACACACCCCCACTTTCTTACTGGTAATTGGGGATGGATCTTGCTTAACAACAGGCAGTGGACTGCAAATTAGGTAGAAGTAAGACCCTCAGTCGCCATGACTTCAAAGCTTTTTTTTTAAGGTGGATGAAGGCAGATTATGTAAGTGAAGTGATTTAGAAAAAAAGGTCATTTACACCATTTTGTACTAAATGAAATTGTGTGAAAGTACAGCGACTGTTTAATATATGTATGTCTTTTTCTAAATGGTGCTTTAGTTGTTTGTAATCATCTATCCTTGCTGTAATTGCAGTCATCTAAAAAGTACTGACTTCTTAGTGAGCTTGTACACAGCAGCTAACCTTCAAGGGGGTCACCTCATGATTAATGTAAAAACTGAAAATCAGACGTCGTATAGTCCATGACAACCTCTTTTCAACAAAGCTAGAACCAGCCCTATACCTCACATGGATCCATAGCTCTACCCATTCATTGCTCCAATTGCTCTACTAGATTTATTTCAAGTTGACAGCTCTGGGGGGGGGTGTACTTCCTCAGGAGATGTGTCCTTTCTGCTGCAGTTCAGGAGTGTCCTTTCTCAGGGGGCATGTCCTTTCTACTGCAGCTCTCTCCCTTTAGCTGTTAAAGGATGGAACTGCACATGTGTGTCCATGTCAGTGAGATGAAAGAGAAAAAGAACAAACAGCAGATGACGTTATACAGACGCTATACACATGCGCAATAAAAAATGTAATATAGCTACTGAGTTATTTAATAAAAAAAACCTCAGTGGCTATATTACATTTTTAATCACATGTGATTACAAAAGTATTCAGATCCAAGTGCTGGTTTGGAAACTGTAGAATATTGTTTTGTGGCAAAATCTCTTTAAGAAGCAGCGCTGCAGTACAATGAGCCGTGGTCAGAGTCAGATCAGTCGCCTGTGCCACTGATGATACAAGAGTTTTGTCACAGTCTACCTCAGCTAGGCTAATCATAGCTGTGCACTAAGGGAGCTGAGCTATAAAACAATCAAAAGTCAACCAAAGTGTTGCCTCCTTCCCCCCCCCCATGGCCTCAATCGGGCTTATGGACAAAGGTTGTTCTTATGAGATAACCTCTTTCATATCACAACAGTTGCAGCTGTAGCCCTGTGTCATAGTTACTTTATTATTTTTTGCTGGTGACATCATAAATGGCATTCATGTTGTCACTGCCAGGGTATACAAGTTCCTATCTGGCAGCAAAGGGCAATCAACTCCTAGCCGTATGTGAAGATCCATGCATCTACTAAAATCGGCAGCTTTGTTTTTTTTCACATTTTTCTTTGCTGTAGCAGATTCTGGGATTTTCATTGTTCACAGCATGTCTGTTTTTGCCTGGTCAAAAGTAGACAGTCAGTAGCATTTGGCACAGCATCACGATGCCCCTTAATGTGATTGACATGGCAGTCACACAATACTTTTTCCATGGTTCAGTAAAAGTTGATCTGAACATCATTCTGAGCCTCAACTTACAGGTACAAGTTTTTATAGAATGTAGCACAATGTGAAGGGCTAAACCGTGAAAATAGAAAACTGATAATGTGATAAATATATAAAACTAAACTCTAGAACAATGTGATTTTGTCATAATCAAGAAACAAAAAAAAACTATAGTAATTCACAATAACAACAAGAGGCAAATGGAGAAGAGTAGAAGACATGGGATGGGGGTGGATATTTAGGTTCACTCAATGATTAGATATCAATTTCCATCCAGCAACCTAAATTGTAGCCAAGCCAGTGGTCTAGTGAATTCCAAGGGAATCCCCAAATTAGGTCCAAAGGAACCATAGGTTATAGAGTGCTGAAGGGGTATCATTATCTGAGACCCTAATCTCCTCCATAAACTTGAGAGAATCTTTCACATCCACCTGTAGCAGTCAGGGTGGGTAGGCTGAAGATCTTCAGAGTTTTGAATAATTTGACTCTCAGCCAATATCAAATAACAAAATGGGCCCTTCTTAATGTTAGAAATAGTACCTGGTAATTTTTGTAGAGGTGTTGCAGTACCCAGTAGCAAGTGTCATCTGCAAATGGTTTGCCAATTAAAGATTATGTTGATATATTGTTATGTTGTCTATTATATTGTCATGTATACTCCCAGCATAGCTCTATATGGTAGGGATGGACTTAACTGACTCTTAAAAATCATTTCTCTCAACTCTTTCAGGAGGTTGCTAGGTGGTGGCTGGCTCCAACTGTAGCTTTGGAATGTTCTACTGTAGTCTTAGGAGGGAGTTAGGAGAGGGAGGATGCACAGACTAGGTTTCCATCTCCTCAGGCCTCCGGATTCATAGACTAACAGATCTCTGTGTGATTGCAACAAGATGTACAGCAAAAAAGATAAAGGTGAGAATTAGAGAAATTGAAATTTGCATGGCCAGGTACTGGAGTCAGTAAAGTAAATGTCATTGAGGGTAACACAAACTTCACTGCAGGGGAGGGATTACGGTTAAGACACCCTACACACTTAAAGAATTACCCGGACAGTCATATCATTCAATCTGCTCACACATTACAGGCATAACTGCCTATGCATTATGGTAAGCCATAAATTCTATTGAGAGAGATTTTAGCAAGCTAGAGAGGAAAGAGGGCCATAACTCCCATCCTTGCCTAGATCCATACACTGCTATCTGGGAGAGAATTGCACTGTGTATAAATGGAACTGTGGCTACTTTAGTTGGATTTACCACAACTTCCATTTTCCACCACAGTAAAGAGACGTTTATTCTGTTAAATCTGGCCTGGTTATTGATTGTTGCACTATATGCCAGCCATCGCATATTGCACTCTACGTGCCCTGCCTTGCATCCATCCAAACAACTACCATCATAGGCACCCCAGAATCAGAATGTTCCCTGAGGGAAGAAAGGGTGCACCCTCCAGTCACTGTACGGCCCTAGGGAGGGCAAGAGTGGAGATCAACACCGTGATCTTTGAGTACTACCACCACCCTCAGAGCCACAACTACCACTCCCATCCTCCACACACTCCCCAGGGTCCACTGCAAAACCTCCTCGATCAGATTTCTGATGCAGAGAACACTCCATCTTTATCTGTTTTCAATATTGTAAATTTATTGAGAATGCTCTTGTATTATCTGTTTGTACTCCTAAGGTTGGTCACTTGTTTGTACTTTTGTCTCCTTGGCCTCCCCAATCCTTTCACCCAGATGGTGGATTTCTTCTGTTAGGGCTTCCATATCCTTCTGACGAGAGGCTAAAAGGTAAGTGATGAGGGTTTTCATTTCTTGTCTCATTAGTATGGCACCAAAGGCGTACTGCCAATATAGGCAGACCACACAGCTGCTATGGGGCCTGCGGCACAGGGGGGCCAGGAGGGCATGGAAGGCCCCACCCCTATACATACTCAGACAGTTTATTAATAATTAATTAGTTACTGTGGGGCATTGAGGTGGCCTGCGGCCCCCCACTTGTGTTCCGTTGTTCTCAGAACACCCCCCCACACACACACACTCACTCTGTAAGTCCGCTCACCCTGCAGTCCAGGGATCAATAGTGATTCTTCATGGGCTAAAGGACCCTCCTGACGTCATCTGCCCACGTGACCAGCGGGGGAGGAGCTAGAGGAGCAGAGAGCTGTGTTGCTGTGTGTACAGAGAGGAGCCATGCTGGAGTTTGGTGAAGCCTAGCTGTGTGTGTCTTTCCCTGTGTGTGTCTGTCCCTCTGTGTCCCTGTGTTTGTCCCTATCCCTGTGTGTGTGTGTTCCTGTCCCTGTGTGTGTCCCTATCCCTGTGTGTGTGTGTTCCTGTGTGTGCCTGTCCCTGTTTGTCCCTGTCTGTGTGTCCATGTCCCTGTGTGTGTATCTGTCCCTGTGTGTGTCCCTGTCCCTGTGTGTGTCCCTGTCCCTGTGTATGTCCCTGTCCCTGTGTGTGTCCCTGTCCCTGTGTGTGTCCCTGTCCCTGTGCCCCTGTGTGTTGTTCGCTGTCCCTGTGTGTGTGTCCCTGACACTAAGGGCGCAGGTAACACTACCACATGATCTACACTAGTGTTCTCTGTGGTTTTACATAGGACTACAGGTAACACTACCACATTATCAGCACTAGTGTTATCTGTGGTTTTACATAGGACTGCAGTTAACACTACTACAGTATCAGCACTAAGGGTTATCTGTGGTTTTACATAGGACTGCAGTCAACACTCCAAATTGGAAAAAAAACCTCCACCGTATTATGGGTTTTGTTCTTACGGCGTTCCCTTTGCAGCACTTGTGGGTGTGGCAGGGGAGGAGCCAGGGTAGGAGGTGGGATGGGCCAGGGGTGGGTACTGGGCGGAGTTAGGGGACCCAATTCAGATTTTTGCTATGGGGCCCAATTATTTCTATGTACGTCCCTGTATGGCACAGATAGGATGCACACTGCCCCTTCTGTGTGTACAATAGGATCAGATGAGGAGAAAAGGTAAGATGCAAGGCTAGTGGGGAGAGAGCCTGAGAGGAGTCAGGGCTTACTGCTGTCATGAGCAAGAGAACTGGACCATCCTTGGAGTCAGGAGTAGATCTCCTGGAGCTATCACCAATGGAGAGATGTTGTAGATATGTTGCTTTCCACTCAATATTGAGTACTATGGCACCCATGCCATATTGGGTCTGGCTATGGCGGCTGTTTTGGAAACAGAGGAGCAGAAAAGCTGACAATCCCACTGGTCTTCTCTTCAAGAACAGTAGCAGAAGTTAGATGTTCCTTCTTGTGTGCCATTATGGGTCCAAAAGATAGTTAGGGTGTCCCGCGGTCTGAAAATTGGTAAGGATGTTCAACAGCAGAAGGGTCTTGCTGCTTACCCCGCCATTGGCAAACCATAGCCGCAATGCTCTTACTAATCACAAAGGAAGTAACTACAATCGGAAGACAACATTTTCTCCCCCTGTATGGCTTTATACGACCCTGGGAGTACATGAACACTTTTGATTTATTATGTGCAGTCTACCGCATCAGGAATTTAGAAAGCATTGCTCGGTGGGTAACAATTCAATCTTCTGCATTGTCTGTAGCATCATTTAACAGAAAAATTCCCAAAATGAAACTGAATAATCTTCAGTTTTAAAATTTTCCCCTTTTAACAACCTAAGTGCAGTTACATAAGACCAGACCAGATGCTTTAAGAAACATTTATTAATCCTGCTGGGTATTCCTTCTTTGTGAGAGAACGCACATTCTGAAATCACCACATCTTTAAAGCATCTCTCAGCACTTCTCTGCCCTTTGCTGTCGTCAGATCCCTTCATTAAGAAGACCTTGCTTTAGAACATTCACAGCCAGCGCCAAACCATGAAGTGGCTATACTGCGTATCTTATGCTGGGCTATCAACCCCGCTATTTCCTTTTTCATGTATGCTTCTGAGCTGCGGTATTACCCCCTCCCTTAACATTAAGATATGTTAAATGCAATATAATAACCTACACATAATAATTACTTACAGAAAGACCACAGTGACGTCCATACTGGTTCAATATTCTACTAAGTATTACTAAAATTTTAGAAATGTAAAAGGCAGGTTCAGTTTTGCCATGGATTTTCTGGCTCCGGCACTTCAACTTGGCAAATAATCTTGATTGAAATTATCCTCCCAATTTTACCTCAACAGTACCTATGCAGACAATGAGTTTCTATGGTTACAGACTACAAACAGTAGTCTAATCCTGCAGTCATACTCCCGTCCATAGGAAAGGGGGGAATGGAAACTTAAAGTGGTCCTGGAAAAATAGTAAAAGTGACCGCGTTTTGTAGTAAGGTCCAAATTGATGGAAGGCAGGGCCAGCAATACCATATTATAGCACATTATAACACCACAACAGAGCCAAATACCAGAGTCCCTCATAAAATACTGCCAGCCGCACAAAATACATCCCAAAAGACTTCCACTGGACGGCCGTGAGGAGGGCTCAGGCGGCCCCCTGGGCATCACCCCAACCTGAAAATTTCCCTGTAAGGTCTATGGCCAATCCACCCCTGTCCATAGGACTCCTACTTCATACTAACCTACCAAATCTGTAAGTAAATAGTAGGGAAAGATGCTGAGGCATTAACTAGTAGCAGCAGTTCCCACAAAGTCACCTTAATTATACAGGACACACCTGCAAAAAAAGGATTGTAATACACTCACACTCTGAAGTTGCATGGGTTGGCCTTCCAGGTTACGTGACACTCCTCTTCTGGAAATCCAACTTCAGCTGATATGACATCCTTTATCAGGTTTCCAGCCTGGGCAATGGACATGACGTCACTTCCGCTGTGGATCGGGCCAGAACTATTCCTCTCCTTGGCGCTCACACAGATGAGGTGGATTCAGAACTTTGCACATTCTCCAAGGATAGTTCTGGCCCCATCCACAGCAGAAGTGATGTCTCATTCATAGTCCAGGCTGGAAACCTGCTAAAGGACATGGCGACAGCGGAAGTGAGATTTTTCAGACGAGGAGTGTCACGTTACACCCAAAAGGAGAATCCACAGAACTTTGGAGCAATCTCTCTTTTAGGCATCTTTGTGCAATTAACCCCTTAATGACCAGGCCATTTTGCACCTTCGTGACCAGACTTATTTTTGAAAATCTGACATGTATCACTCTATGTGGTAATAACTTTGGAACACTTTTACTTATCCAAGCCATTCTGAGATTGTTTTCTCGTGACACATTGTACTTCATGACAGTCATAAATTTGAGTCAATATATGTCACCTTTATTTATGAAAAAATCCCAACTTTACCAAAATTTTTGAAAAATTCACAATTTTCAAAATGTTAATTTCTCTGCTTTTAAAATTGAAAGTGATACCTCATAAAATATTTATTATTTAACATTCCCCATATGTCTACTTTATGTTTGCATCATTTTGTAAATGTAATTTTATTTTTTTGGGACGTTAGAAGGCTTAGAATTTTAGAGGCAATTCTTAAAATTTTTAAGAAGATTTCCAAAACCCACTTTTTAAGGACCAGTTCAGGTCTGAAGTCACTTTGTGGGGCTTACATAGTAGAACCCCCCATAAATTATCCCATTTTGGAAACTACACCCCTCAAGTTACTTAACGCTGATTTTATAAACTTTGTTAACCCTTTAGGTATTCCACAAGAATTAAAGGAAAATGGAGGTGAAATTTCTAAATTTCACTTTTTTGGCAGATTTACCATTTTAGTCCATTTTTTCATTAACACATATAAGGTTAACAGTCAAACAAAACTCAAATATTTATTACCCTGATTCTGCGGTTTACAGAAACACCCCACATGTGGTGGTAAACTGCTGTATGGGCGCATGGCAGGGCGCAGAAGGAAAGGAGCGCCGTATGGTTTTTGGAAGGCAGATTTTGCTGGACTGGTTTTTAGACACCATGTCCCATTTGAAGCCCCCCAGATGCACCCTATAGTACAAACAATCAAAAACTGACCCCATTTTGGAAACTACGGGATAAGATGACAGTTTTATTGGTACTATTTTGGGGTACATATGATTTTTAATCGCTCTATATTATTTTTTTTGGGAGGCAAGGTAACCGAAGAATGGTTGTTTTGGTACTGTATTTATTTTTTGTTTTTTATAATGTTCATCTGACAGGTTAGATCATGTGGTATTTTTATAGAGCAGGTTGTTACGGACGCGATGATATCAAATATGTCTACTTTCTTTGTTTGTTTGTTTCAGTTTTACATAATAAAGCATTTTTGAGAAAAAATATGTTTTTGTGTCTCCATTTTCTAAATGCCATATCTTTTTTATTTTTCTTCCGATCGTCTTGTGTAGGGGCTCATTTTTCCAGGAAGAGTTGAAATTTTTATTGGTACCATTTTTGGGTAAATATGATTTTTTGATTATTCATTATTACACTTTTTGGGGCAAGGTGACCCAAAAATTGGTAATTTTGGCACAGCTTTAATTTATTCCTTTTTACTGCGTTCACCTGAGGAGTTAAGTCATGTGAGATTTTTGTAGAGCAGGTTGTTACGGACGTGGCGATACCGAACATGTGTACTTTTTTTTATTTATTTAAGGTTTACACAATAATATCATTTTTGAAACAGAAAAAAAATCATGTTTTAGTGTCTCCATAGTCTGAGAGCTGTAGTTTTTTTATTTTTTGGGCGATTGTCTCAGGTAGGGCTAATTTTTTGCGGGATGAGATGACGGTTAGATTGGTACTATTTTGGGAGGAATACGCCTTTTTGATCGCTTGGTATTACGCTTTTTGTAATGCAAGGTGACAAAAAATGGCTTTTTTGACATAGTTTTTATTTTATTTTTTTTACTGTGTTCATCTGAGGGATTAGGTCATGTGAGATTTTTGTAGAGCAGGTTGTTACGGATGTGGTTATGCCTAACATCTGTACTTTTTTTTTATTTATTTAAGGTTTACACAATAATATCATTTTTGAAAGAAAAAAAATCATGTTTTAGTGTCTCTATAGTCTGAGAGCTGCAGTTTTTTTATTTTTTGGACGATTGTCTCAGGTAGGGGCTAATTTTTTGCTGGATGAGATGACGGTTAGATTGGTACTATTTTGGAAGGAATACGCCTTTTTGATCGCTTGGTATTACGCGGCGATACCTAACATGTCTAGGGTATTTTATTATTTTATTTTATTTATTTTTACTCAGTTATAAATGTGCATATATGGAAAAAAATGATTTTTTTTTACACTTTTTTGACTCTTGAAGATCCAGTGGATCTGATGTCTCTATAATACACTGCAGTACACTATATAGTGTAATGCAGTGTATTTTTACTTTACATACTAAGCCTGATCAGACTCCTGCCTTAAGCAGGAGCCTAGTCAGGCTTGATATACCATGGCAAGCTGGATGGCGTCCGGTTGCCATGGTAACCATCGGGACGCTGCCAAAGCAGAGCAGCGTCCCGATGGGAGGGGGAGGAAGCTCCATCCCTCTCTTCTGGCCACACCATCGGTGCGCTGCCAGCGCACCGCAGCGCCCGATGGGGGAGGGAGGGAGCTTCCTCCCTGTTAACCCCTTCCATGCCGTGGTCCCTACGGATTGCGGCATGGAAGGGGTTAAACGGCCGAGATCACTGCCAGCAGCGATGTCGGCCGTTACATTAGATTGTCAGCTGTATGTTACAGCTGACAATCTAAAACCGCTCGCCATCCTGAAACTTGGGAGGAATAAACTGGGGAAGGGGGGGTTAATACTTACCAGCGGCAGCGGAGGACGGCGGGTGGTCGGTAGCTTGGGGGGTCCGCTCGGCCATCCTGAAATAATAAAACATAGCAGCGCTATGGACATCGGGGCTGCGCTGCTGAACTCTGCGATTGGTCAGTCAAATCTGACTGACCAATCGCAGGGGTTCTAAGGCAGGGACCACTGTGATTGGTCCCCTGCCGGGTGTTCGGACAGCTCTGCTGTCCGTGACACCCGTTTACAAGCAAGTGTCACCGCAAGTGTACTTGTGGTGACACTTGGAGCTCATGACGTACTATGCACGTCATGATGCGGTAACTAACACCACATCATGACATACATAGTATGTCATCAGTCACTAAGGGGTTAAAGAGGTTATCTGGGTTGCACCACAATCTCGTGTGGCACGTGATGCTAACCTGGCTTTAGAACCCACACCGCATGCGTGAGTCTGAATCTCTCGCTAGCGATGTGGTAAGAGATCCAGACTCATGCATGCGCTACAGGTTCTAACCCAAGGCTAGGATCACATGCCCAATGTACCGCACATGGTCCCTGAAGTGGCCACCGCACAGGATTGCAGCACAACCTGGATATCTCCTTTAAGGTGGCTTTTCAGGACTTGTGAGTCCCAGAAAATCCCTTTAATTTTTTGCTTAACAGTATTGTACAATACTATATACAATCTGCTGCAATATGCCATAGTATTTCCAAATATTATACTAGGTGCTAATATTATATTATATACTAACATTACACAAAATTAACATTACAGAGGTATTAGTTGGTTGCTAGTATTTGAGCTATGTATGATGCAATGTGTGAAATACGGCAGGACTTCTAATTAGAAAATGTTTAATATAATATTTGCATGTATGAAGGTGATCTGTTGGCACTTTATCTAGGTAACTGTATGGCAGCACCATTTGGCCAATGTACAGCACTGTTGTTAGTGCACTATATGGTACAGTTGTACATGTGTAAGATTATTGGGGTAGAGACGCCAACAGGACATACTACCCAGGGCAACACTGAACGTGGCCATACCCAAGCGGAGTTATGAAAAATTAGATTCAACTACTTCACAAAGAAATTCGATTTGTGATTAATTACTTTGTCACAAAGTGCATTCCTTTGTATGCGGCAAGCACAGTGATGAGGAACGGAAAGCAGGCTGCCCCCCCATCATAAAACCCTTCAGATACCACGGTCAGCGATGAACTGAGGTAAAAATAAATACTCACCTTATCCATTTGTTCGTGTAGAGGCCATCATGGTCCTCTTTATTGAAGACATCGCGCAAAATCTCGCATGTTGACGTGATGACATCATACGTCACCAAGAGATTTCACGCAGTCTCTGTAATCAAGATGCCCGCAAGGTGGCCGATGGATGAGGTGAGTATGTTTTTTTACTGCCATTTCAGGAAAAATAGATTAGTTACTACAAAGTGCAAGGAAATTTGGATTTGCTGTGAATACAATTTTTCCAGAAATTCGTATCGAAGTCAATTTGTTTGGCTTCGATTCTCTCAACACTACTCATGGCCATATAGATCTTTTTTCTTCTATGATTCTCAGTTGAGTTGAGTTTACCCGACACTTCATTATAACCTAGACATTTACACTGCTTTTCTCCTCTCTGCGTCCCCCTTACTAAGAGTTAAACCTTTTATAAAAACCTGTCAGCCTCTAATGAAACTTTTGTATTTGATTAAAAATGAGATTTCTTCTGTGCCAGGAGCGGAGTGGTATTGCCCCTTATGAAAGAGCCCTCAGGAAAATTGGAAAATATTTCTGATTCGGTCCTGAATGCTGCAGACGTGGGATGAAATGTGAGCACTCATGTACCGTTATTACATGAGTATAAATTTATATAGACGAGGTCACGCCAAGTATCAGCATATAGCTTGAGTATGCTTTTTTTAATCCCTTCCACTCTTCATGTGCACTGTGTACAGCAATAGTAATATGTAAAAAGCTAGGTAAAAGAAATGTCCATTTTGGGCACATTTTCTGTGTGCTTTGTATACTCTAAATATTCTCTGTCTATAATACACACAATGGCGAATTACAGCCTGATGCTGATGAGGGGCCCCTGGCCACCCAAAGCACCCATCAGTATTCCTGGGCAAGCATCCGGGGCCCATCACCCTATGTTGGAATACTATGTTGGGGCACAGGAGCCCATGGCTCCCATCCCTGTTATTCACTCTCATAGGCAATAAGCCTGAAGCCTATGATGTCGTAGAGCGGCGCAGACAAATATAATGACGTCAACGCAACTGCCTGCATTGCAATGTCATCATGACCATCTGCCCTTGGAACTGACAACACAGGAGTGAGGTTAGTATACGTTTTTTCTTATTTTGTCAGAGGCTATAGGTGCGACTAAGAGAAATGGGCTCTACTGGGGCAATAAGCAATGGTGAGGCAATAGGCTCTACTGGGGCAATGGGCTCTACTGGGGCAGTAAGCACTACTGGGGAACATATAACTACTGAAGGCACTACAGGGGGCAGTGTAACTACTAGGGTTGCTATAGGGGCAGTATAACTGCTGGAAGTACTTTAGAGGGTGGATGATGGAAAATTGAGGAAAGTTAAATGTCTGTGTGGTAAACTCTACAGAGACAAATGAGGAAGGAGAACATCTACATCAGATGAGGCATCACTGGATGAAAGAGGTATTATTGTGGGTGTGCAGAATTTAATTTCTATCGAATGTTGTTAACACTATGGCTAGGGGGGAGGGAATACTGTGCAGTATACTTTATTTTTCTTGTGGGTCCCAAGCTTGAGAAACAATGCCTAGCCTTTGGGCCACTTAATCTGCTGCCGAAAACCAACCACCCACAACACACTGTGTCACTGGACAAGGGATTGACTGAGCGTTCATTTCCTGAATATGGAGAAAGAGCAGGAAGCAGAGACCAGTGGGGGACCAGGAAGCATCAGCAAGGGAGCTACGTGAATTTAGGGAAAAAAACATAATCTAAAACGCATATTAATAAAAAGTTTAGTGGTCACTTAAAAATGCGTATTTCGGTCTGTAAACAAAGGCTCTGCTAAATATGACATCTTCCATGTGCATTCTGTACTTTTATCACTCCCATGAATAGGACCCAGGACTATTCTCATCCACAACCATAGACCAGAATAGGAAATGCTCTATAATTTGCAGAACAGCCACATCGATCTGCCAAAAATCCAGATGTGTACATGGCCACATAGAAATGAATGGGTCAGTGTGCTATCCACAAAAAATGCAGATACTACACCTGTGGAAAATATGGTCATGTGCATGAGGCCTTAACCGTACTGTAATATTCTGAGCACATGTATTGTACTGCTTGTAAAATTTTGACAGCTCTTATACCATTTGCCTATGGCAATAACAATACACGCTTGGCCGGTGGATTTTCCCTATTGATCAGTGCAGGTGGATGAGGCATAGAAGCTCTAAACAAAATAGAAAATATCTCTACCCCTAGTAATATAGCATACACCATATTTGTAAAATCTGTATAATCCATTCTTCTGCCACATAATAAAACATTTATAACATTGGTAAAATATTTTTAAAACTTCTATGTTGTTACGGCAGTGGGTGGGGAACCACTGTGTCAACCAACAGATTTGACTTTGGGCTAAACCTTAGCACGTTATTGTGGTAGTTTCCTGGTGTTCACCCTTTAACCCCTGTATAGGGATCTGGACTTTGTTGTAGTTGAACCACCATGCTGCTACCTCCTGGATAGCTGACTCATGGGTTTCAGAGACACTGGTGGGCCACTGAGGGATTAGGCAAAATCATAGTCATGGTTAGACAGAGGTCAGGACAGACAGAGTATGTGCTATATGGTAAATGGCCCAAGGTCAGGGCAGGCAGTGAGGGTTCAATACAGTGGTCAGACACAGATCAGAAAGCTGAGACTCAGGATCGATAAGATGTCTTGCTGCTGGGAGTGTTTGGGAATCAGAGAAATATTCACATATCATAGTTATAGGATCAGGGGCGTAGCTATAGAGGGTGCAGAGGTAGCAGTCGCTACCGGGCCCAGGAGCCTGAGGGGGCCCAAAGACCCTTGTGCCACATAAGAAGACACACAAAGTTCTGAGGGAAGGGGGGCCCAAGCTGAGCTCTTGCACCAGGGCCCATGAGCCTTTAGCTACGCCCCTGTATAGGATATTGCTATATATTGCCATCACTTTATGATCTGTGGATGTCTGATTTCTGAGACCTTACCAACCCCTAAGAATGAGGGGGCCAGAGTGTTGATTCAGTGGTGCGGTTCTGTCAGTGGGGCAGGCTGGAGGACATGTACATCCGGGGGAATGATATTGTCACTGTGCCCCTTCACTCTGAGGTACAATGGAGTCTTCAAAAGGTTGAACTCCAACTGATCATAAAGTGATGTCATGTCCTAGCAATATGTCACCCCTAGGGCCAGTCATTGGCTTCAGCAGGGCACATAACCTATCCAAAGGTTTATAGACCAGAGACCAGAGCGCAAAATGAAGCTACAGTAGAGTGCCTGAATGGATTGGTGGGAACCAGGTGAGTATGATTTCATCACTAGGTACAACATGCTCACGAGGATAGTTAAAAATGCCCAAAAGGCTTAAAAACCCATCTAAGGTCCTTAGATGGTCATGTAATATGTGGCTATATCTAAAGGTCTTTCAGCCCTTCCTGCATACATCTACGCCTAGAGATTACTGTATATCACCATTTGTCTTGGTTATTGCAACAACAACAAAACTGAAAACTGCAATGTACAATTATCCAATACAATAATAAAAGCCATTGTTGTGTTTGGGGGTGTGTAGGAGTGCAGGGCTAGAGGCTAAATTACTGCCCTCCTGCAGTCCCTGCAGAGCACCGCCTGAGTCAAGGAGGCTCAACGTGCCCCATGGATGGTGCATCACTGGCCATAGTAATTCTCTGAATAACTTCTGAGCATGTGATGATATATCTCTATGCTGAATACAGCTTTCCTATTTCTAGTACCATGAGTACTGTCAGGGGCTGACTGGCCATAGACCTTAAAGGGAAATTTCCCATTGGGCAATGCCCAAGGGACTGCCTGGGCCCTCCTCACAGCCGCCTGTGGAATTTTTAGGGGATGTATTTTGTGCTTCTGGCAGTATTTTGTGATGGACTGTGGTATTTGGCTCTGTTGGGGTGGTATAATATGTCACAATATGGTATTGCTGACCCTGCCGTCCATCAATTTGGACCTGACGGGGTCACTTTTAGTATTTTTTCCAGGGCTACTTTAAATTCCCAGTCCGCCCCTGGGTACTATACTGGTAGTATATTAAAGTGAAAATTAACACATGAGTAGTGCTGCAGATAAAGAGTCCAGATCACTATTTTTTATTTTTCTACTGCCCCCTGTCCCACCACTGCCAGGGTTTAAAGCTGCGCTGTGTTGCAACTGCTGTGCATACGCACAAGTCCTCTCCATCATGTTTGCACAGCACAGCAGTCCAAACAATGTATTTCAGTGCAGATTAGAGCAGTGACAGTAGGAGAAACAGAATGAAAATAAAAATGGTGATCTGGACTCCTTATCTGCAGTACTACTCATGTACTACTGTGGATAATAGCCCAGAATCATGGTGCCAGATTACCTTTAAGATGTATTAGATACTTGCATTACCTTTATGGAAAAATACATGGATTGTGTTGAATTTCTATACCTTCTCTAATTACACTTTCAGGTTTGTGGACTGCAGTATTTTATTTTATTCCATTAATATTTAACTATCATTCATAGCGGCAGAATGATGCAATTCAACTGCTAATTTATACTAAAGCGGGGGCCCCTTCTTAGCAATTATATTATCATGGGTTTTCTTACATATGACAGCCATCAATTTACTAATCTAAAACAGTCACATAAAACATATCCATGTTTGTGTAATTGACAAGCGTACATTAGTAATGTCTCTTTAGAGAAAACCATACAGTGAACAGCTGTGAGCTACAGTGACAAAGCACTATCTCTAAAAGGACTAAAAAAACTGAGAAATTAACCAGTTGCTTCACATAAATCCACTAAAATATAACATTGCCTATCATAATAAACACTGATAAGCAATGACAGCAGGTGTGGGATTCAAATTTTTAACAACTGGTTCTCTACTCAACGGCGGACACGCGGCGTCACGGCGCGTGTTTACATATACATGCACCATATACAGGGTATCCAGTAATTGAAAGAAAGAGCCTGACGAAGCGCAGTGTGCGCGAAACGGCCGTCGCTTGCAGCATGCAGGAGGTGTTTGCCATCCGCCCCCATACTTGTATGTATTTGCCGGACATGTAATAAAGCCTTCAACTTTTTACGGTGAGTGCCGCTCTTTCTTTCAATTACTGGATATTTTGATTTGCAAAAGACTTGCTGTTTGAGAGCTGAGCACCACCGTTTGTTGTGATCGACACCCGGTATTCAGGTGGATCCTGCTGTAGGGTTGAGGAGTAGTGCCATCCCGCTCTTATTATCTTATATTTGATTTACCATATACAGGGTACACATACATAAATACACCATATATACTCATACCACAAAACTTTTAAAAAGCCTAAGGAGCTAAACTACCAGCGCTGCGAGTTTTTGTAAAGCACTGGCCCACACCTCTAACTCCACCCAATGTCTATCTGTACATGTTCAAACCCTGTCTAGTCTCCATTGTGCGCCCCACACAGTAGTTATGCCAGATCTGGGATGGTTGGGAGGTATGCATATATAAACAGAGTATATAGACACTACACTCACATAATCACATATACAATATAGACCATACGGTATATAAATTACACATAGGCTACACTTACAGTAGATTTACCTACACCATATACATTTTATACACATTTGTACCTAGCACTAAATACATATTTGCATACACATTATATTCAGTGCCATCCAGAATACAGCACCACATACCTCTTACATCCAGTAACTTCTCCTCGTTCTGCAGACGTTCTTTTTTCTCATCTTCTCCTTTCTGACCAGACCACCATGATGATTTTTCACCCATCTCTCGTCTCTGCAGTTTGACAAAAAGACATCTTAGGTGCCTACTTTTCCCATCCTACTCCCACCTACTGAACAATTCATCCTGCCACCTTCACTACTTAAAATGAGCACCAGTACAAAGAATGTCCCTTATAATGTGTGCCAGTACAAAAAAAATCCCCCTCTTAGTGCCACCAGTTGAACTAATGTCCCCATAGTGTCACCATGTGTGCAAGTATAAAATACCCCTATATAATGCCCCTAGTAAATGCCCACATAGTGCTCCTCTCCTCATCCCGACAGTGCCCCCATAATGTGTCAGTATAAGATTCCCCCAAAGTGTCCCCCAGAATGCACCAGTATAAATGTCCCTTCTTAGTGCCCCCATAATGTGCCTATATAATATGCCCCCATAGTGTTTTTCCCCCCTCCAACACCATAGTGTCCCCATAATGTGCCGGTTTAAGATGCCCCATAGTGTCCCCTATGATGTGCCAGTGGAAATGCCCCCAGATGTGCCAGTATAAATGCCCCCAGAAGATGCCCCCATAGTGTTCCCCATGATGTGCCAGTAGTGCCCCCAGTAGATGCCTCCCATAGTGCCCCCCATGATGCGCCAGTAATGCCCCCAGGATGTGCCAGCAATGCCCCCAGGATATGCCAGCAATGCCCCCATACTCTCCTCCATGATTCACCAGTAATGCCCCCAGTACATGCCTCTATATGCCAGCAATGCCCCCAGTAGATTCCCCCCATAGTGTCCCCAAGGATGTGCCATTAGATGCCTCCATAGTGCCCCCCATGTGCCAGAAATGCGCCAGTAGATGCCCCCATAACGTCCCCCATATGCCAGTAATGTCCCCAGTATATGCCCCCATAGTGTCCCCAAGGATGTGCCAGTAGATGCCCCCATTAATGACATTTCTGTTGTATCGTATGACATAATGTACTATTCTAGTTTTCACACTGCCCTTTTGAGTAGTCACAATAGGCTGACAATTCCTGTTTTGTAGCAGTTCACTTCTGAGCTTTGCTGTGTAGACTGGGACAGAATGAGTATGTCATATCATGTTAGAGAGTGGTTGAGTTAATGACAGTTCCATTGTATCGCATGATATAATGTACTAGTAGTAATAGACCATGCAAACAGATAAGGCTCTGTATGCATCATCCTATATCTCTATAGGGGTGGGAGCCATGGGCAGATTGGTCCCTGTCTGCCAGCCCCTGCTGGGCTACACTGTGACAGTGGGTGGATTTATGAATGGGGCTTGGCGGCTCAGCCACTGCGGTGTGTGAATTCTCTCGCATCACTAGTCTGCCGGCCGCTCTACCCCTAGGCTGCCTGGGTGAGTTTGAGTCTTGGACACTTGAAGAATTTGAAGAATCTCACCAAAGATAAATGGGATCATTGGGCTGGGTGGCGTGCGCAGTGTCAGCTAGCCTAGCTACACATCACAAGCGGACGGCCCTGGCACCCCTGCTGTGCTCTCTCATTATCATAATGACAGTAGGGCAGGCAGCTTGCGATGTAACCCTGTGCTTGCCACCTGCAAAGCCCTGTTATCATGACCGGACAGGCTAGTTCAGGGTCTTCAGCTTGTCAGTACTATGAGACAGAGAGATAGATGGAAGGGGGTGGATAAAAGGAAGAATAAAAAAAAAACATTTTTATTAAAGTGAAAAGAAATTGTGGTATTATTACAGAAAAAAAAGATAAATGTGTAAGGCCCCATTCACATGACTGTATATTTGGTCCGCATCGGATCTGCATATTTTGCGGATTGGATGCGGACCCATTCATTTTAATGGACTGCACTGAGCGCTGTCCGCATCTGTATGTCCATTCTGTGGCCCTGCAAAAAATATAGAACATGCCCTATTCTTGTCCGTTTTGTGGACAAGAATAGGCATTTCTAAAATAGGGCAGAATGTGCAGGGCCGCCAAACGGTTATGATAATGTCAATGGATCCAAACTCAATGTGAAAGACTTATATTATTCAAGCCAGTTGTGAAATAAAATGAATAAAGAAAAATAACTACAATAAAAATAAAAAATAAGTGAAAAAGCCACAAATAAAAAATGAAAATTGATAGAAAACGTGGCCAAAAAATGCTTAACCCCTTCCTGACTTGGCAATTTTCCCTTTTTGTATTTTAGTTGTTTACTTTGAACCTTCCCAGAGCCTTAACTTTATCTTTCCGTTCACATAGCCGTATGAGGACTTGTTGTTTTTCGGGACAAGCTGTACTTTCTAATGGCACCGTTTCATATGGAATATGATGTAGCAGTAAGCTGGAAAAAAATTCCAAATGGGGTGGAATTGAAAAAAAATCCAGTTCCAGCACACTTTTATGGGTTTTGTTTCTATGGCATTCACTATGCAGTAAGAATGACTAGTGTTCTTCATTCACCAGGTCAGTACGATTACATCAATACTACATATGTTTTTCTTGCTTTTTAATGACCCCACCTCCTTTTTGGACATGCCTTCTACATGTTTGGTTCCGCCTACAATATGGGACCACTTCTACCTTTATTTCCAGGGCCACTTTGAGTTCCCAATCCGCCCCTGGTGGGGGCAGTAGACTATAATTTCCAGGAGACATGACATGTCTCTGTCTATTAAATCCCATTCATTGTTGTTGCCACAAGGAACACCCACCCTACTGTACTATCCATACAGACAAAACAGGAAGAAAGTATGGCCACAATTTAGCTACAGAGCCTACAGGTGGTCTGAGGTGGTCTGAGATATGCCTCCTGTCACACCACTAGTCGAGGTTGCAACTCTCTCCTCCTCCCTGCAACTCTGCCTCCTCAGATTGGCTGCAGGGTAGTCTGTCAGACTCATCAGGAGGTCAGTGCACAAGGAGATCTTGAGGAATAGGGCAGAATGAATATAAACAATAGCTTACTAAACCACCAGTGAGAAAAGGATGGACATCCTGTAATTTACTTGCAGATTTTGAAGCAAAAGAGAGTCACTTTAAGGGCTCATTCAGACGGCCGTATGTACAGGTCCGCATCAGTTCCGCAATGTTGCGTAGTTCTGTTCTGTGGCCCCACAAATAATATGGAGCATGTCCTACAAGAATAGGAATTTCTATATAGCACTGGCCCCGTTTGTTCCACAAAACATTTATGGCCATCTGACTGAGCCCTAATTATGAAAATATATTTGTAGAATGTCAGAATTGGCCTAATGGGAATACATAAAGAATAGGAGGGGGAGGGGGGGGGGTAAGAAATCACATTTGTGCTCCTCACCCAGTGCTGACCCAAGACACTACTCTTGTCCTTCCTGGAAGAGAGGAGAAAGCACTTGTTTGTCCCCCCCGGTGCCATACATTATAGAAAAGAAGAGCAGTGTGACCATCAGGATGGTTCCCACATCGATTATGGACTAGCATTATAATGTCTGTGTGGAAAGTCTCGCAATACCCATGAGGAATGGCTAAAACAAGGATAAAGCATCCTCCTCTGTGTGTCCCATACAGCCAAATGGGTGGGCTCTATAAGCCATTAGCCCTTAGTTGGTGTCTCATTCATCAATAAAATGGCTGTTAACAATATAATAAGTGAATGTGTATTGGCATGGTGTGCACAAGGAGAAATATGTATCTTGAGAAGCTAGAGGTGGTGGTTAGCTTGTAACTTAGAGATTTCATTGTCTTAGGCTGCCTCGATTTCATGAGATGAGGTTTTGTAAAGTCGTTTACAAAAGTGATGATTGTTTCTACACACAGTCATTAACACTCCAGCAACCTATTCAGAATCTTTGTTAAGACAAGAAATCGCGGAGGCAGAAGGTGCTATGATACAAATGGCTTGAACATATTTACAACTAGTATGAACGTAGAGTCATAGCCTTTGCAGGGAGAGATCCCAGCGGAAATAAGGCTTCACTGAGCAGCAGACCATGTTGGCAGCCAAAGATCAGCAGCAGAATAGTCAGGCCTCGCTGTTCACGTTTTTGTCTTTCATCCAGCAAAGCAAAACTGTAAAAACATCTTAAGCTTCTTTCTATTATTGCAATGAGCAGATCACTGACTGCTTCATAATGATCATCATTGCAGGGTAAAACAATACACAAACATGTACACCAGCCACAATGCGGCAACAGTCAAAAACTAATTATTATAAGTGATTATTTCTCACTTATGAAATTATAGTTGGAGATGTGGAAATTGTTCTTTAATGTTCCTATGGGCCAGCAGTACAAGATCTAATAGTTCTTTAAATTTACTTAGACAAGCCTTCTACAGTAGAATGCTTCTACGGGTTCTTGCATCTTAAAGGGGTTTTCTGGTAGAATGAAACATCTTAGAAAAGGGACAGAATAGGTTAACAATATAATATATATAGCATTGCTCACCTCAGCGTTCCTCTACCACTGCTTGTCTCCGCTTCCCGCTTTAACACACAGGAAATGGCAGGGAATTACTGGCCACAGCAGTGACCCACCTCAACCAGTGATTCAGACCAGAAAGTGGAGAACAGCAGGGATCCAATAAGTGTTGGAAGAGCAACTATGGTGGATCGGTGAGGTGAGTAATGCTTCCTTTATTATTTTTAACTCATTCTGACTTTTTTAAAAACATTCTTCCCATTGAGAAGACCCAAGCTTCATTGCCTTCTTCATGACTATTTTGAATCTGTGTTGGGCTCTTGCATTAAAAGAAACACCCCCCCCCCCCAAAGGTCACATCAAGTATTGGACACTAATCTAATTGCAAGGGTGGGGTGAACTACGCTTCAAAAACTCTCTACATCACCATAAAATCTATTAGTAACAGTATAACTAGTTGGTAGGAATGGCTGTGCCCTTCTACATAAGTATATGTCAGGTAGATTGCTCTATGGCTCCAATGTATGCCAATGTATAGACATACTTTGGCATACATCACCCATTGATTGGCTATGCCATTGCATACCACCACTACAGAGGCCAAAGGACACACTTATGGTGACCTATGGATATGTTTGACCAATATTTTGAGAGTTTTCCATGGCATATATGCCAAGCACAAAGCTCAGTCAACGTGCACTCAACCTAGCATATACCATAGATTTTTCATGATGCAACTAACCCAGGTGAACCTAAGCATATTCATTTATTGATAAAGTATGAGTAACTGGACCGCCATCATGAGTTCAGTGATGGTGACAACAGCATCATATGTCCCAGAATGTCTTGATTTACTCATGCTTTTGGCTTGCACAAGAATGGAGCAGGTAGCCATCAGCTATTGACCACTATCCTACTATGATCATGACATTCCAAAATTTCCTACAGGTAGCATCTACTTAATCCTATGCTACCAAATTGGGATGGTAAAAAAATAGGGCAACAGGGAAGATTACTCAGAAGTGGAACTTCCCTTTAAGAAAGGAACATTATTACCGATCATTTCCATACAGTCATAATATACACACTTTTGTATCAAATGGTGGAATACACAGTTCGCAAAGGACTTTCTGCAACATTGCTTTCTTGACTTTTATGAGGAGCCATTGTCAGTGCAAGTAAATGTGAAGGCCATAAAATCCTTTTTTGGTCCTACAGTTGGTTCCACCTTGGAACATTATGTTGTGAACAGATATGTACAGTGCATTACAGGGAAACATGAAGGTATTCCATTGATCTATCAAGATGGTATATCTTGGATAATCTCCTATAGAGCTACTCCTGACTGCTATACATTACATTCATACTTTAAGAGAGCTGTATGACTGAATAACATAGCAGTAACAGCAGGAGCACAGGCCCTAGAGCAGTCATTACATTTCTAATGTGAAATCCACATGCCTACAACTTCTTAGCATTCTCCTGACCAACATAGCTTGTATGGGGAGGATTTATAAATTGGGATTATTATGAGCCACCAGTGCTCAGATCTTCTACTGGAATGAAGAATAAGATTTTTTCATACACCAATGTAAGGGTGAATTGATACACAGCAATCTTGTAATATACATTTCTGCAACTTTCCTATTCATCCTAATAGGGCTTGTAGAAATCCATACACATACTACAGAAACAACCTCATTCACATGTATGGAGAGGTTTTCAGTCCCAAAAATTTCTGCAACAAATCTGCCAGGTGAGAATATACTCTAAGAGGGCACCAGTATGTTTAAGGTTAAACATGTTTTCTGGGACTTAGATATTGATGACCTACATCATACATATCAAAACATGGGAGCCCAACACGCAGTACACCCACGGGCCGCCACTGGTGACCTAGACTATGCAGTGGACAGAGCTTTAAGCAGAAGGCATTGTCTTGTGGCTGTGACAGGTTACTGCAGCTGTGCTCTGATTCGAGTGAATGGGAGCTGAGCTGCAGTACACCAGCACCAAAAACTACACAGTGGACAGGGCCTTCTGCTTCTAACTATGTAGACTTGATGGTTTCTGGGTGGCTGCCCAAACAACTGATCAGTAGGGGTGCTGGATCTTGGACAACCACTGAACTGATATCAATTACATATTGGGACAGCCATTCATTAGAATACATTGATCATCCACAAAATTAAAGCTACCTGCCTAATATTGGGTAGGCCCTCATTGTGTTAGCAATGCATAATCTCAACAAGACTTCTAAAGGTGTCCTATGGTATCTGGCATCAATACATTAGCAGCAGTTCATTTAAGACCTGTAAGCTGAGGTGGAGCCATCATGAATCAGGTTTGTTTTTCCAGCATATGCCACAGGTGCTCAATTGGATTGAGATCTGGGGACTTTGGAGGCCTGGTCAACACCTTGAACTCTGTGTCATGTCCCTCTAACCATTACTGAACAGTTTTTGCATGGTATACTATCCTGTTGAAAGAGGCCATTAGGGATACTGTTGGCATGAATGGTTACAAAGAGATAGATAGATAGATAGATAGATAGATAGATAGATAGATAGATAGATAGATAGATAGATAGATAGATTCTAAGGAAGAATGAGTTATTTCTATTTGGCCTGTGGATTGGATAATGGACACAGAGGTTTATTTTAGTGCACACCATTCAGACCTAGATTTAACCAGTGATCTATGGAGTGATATTACTACCTTCCTCTCAGTGTAGCTAATGCTTCTTCCTATACAATTTAGTATCCTGCTGGTTTTCCCCTCTGCTTTGCTGCACTGCTTGCTTAGCTCTAAGTCATCTGAAATAATGGCTCCCTGGATCCTTCCTTCTGTAGCAGTTGACATTATAGAGCCATTAATTCTGAATTCTGGAATTTTATGACCCAAGTGGAATACTTTGTAGTCTCTATACATTAGACCGTAGTTGCCTCTCGCTTGTCCGGATCTCCATATTCCCATAAAAGAAGCTCAATCACAATGGCTGACAATCATCACTTTTGTGCTAACGTTTAGATTACCCTTAGATCATTTTTAAGAACGTCTTTCATCTACTTTCGGCCTCCGGAAATGTTCTAGGGTCCATGATGAATGGAAATCGCATTTAACCGTTTCTAGAGTTCATCAAAATATATTAGTCAACCCTCTGTATCCCTGAATCATTCACCTGGCTCATCTATAAGACCATGGAATATTCATGTTATTATTAAATTTCAGTGGATATTCCGCAATGCCTACTTAACACTTTGCTGATGCATATAAAAAACAGTGCCTCCAAAATCCATTTCATCCAACATTTTTTCTTTATTTGATTAGATTAAAACATTTAATAAAAAAAATCATGGTGAATCCTTGCTAAGTAGGGCTGAGTTAAAATACCAAGCAGCCAGTCAACAAGAATGCCACTGTTTCTGGAAAAAAAAGAAACCCCCTTTAACATAGTCTTCAAGTTCTGCATATTTCCAGACCATGGACTGGCAGACCTAAATGCTTTCTAGTGAAAACCATTATACTCCACCCAATAAAAACATATAAACATGTTGGCGCGTGCGATAAACAATCCGCGCACGCGCGTTGAGAGCCGGCGGCCGCCCGGGTCCCGGCTTCATCAATGCGCATGCGCGGATTACGTCAGCGTACACCCGGAAGCGAAGGAGAGCCAGCTTCATCAAGCAAGGAAACACCGCTGGAACGTATTGTTTATCGCAGTGCGCAGGCGCGGGATTTCGAACTCGGACAGGGCCGGGAGCCGAAAGAGCTGGCTGCCTGGCCCTGTCAATCACCGCTACGGAGGAGGGGTAAGAGGAGGAATTATGGCCGCTACTAGGTGCAGGGTTCACGCCTACTCCACCTAGGGGAGCTAATTTACATATTTTAACAACAGAGTTTTCTCACAAACTACTTTACAGAAAAGTATAAAACAAACATATCTGTCATCAGGTGTCATTTGCGCATTGCAAATGACACTCGGTTTACTATGCTAAATTCTGATGACAGAAACCCTTTAAGGCAGCAGGGTGATCTAGAGCTGTCCACAGAAATTAGATTAATGTTGATGGTCCCCTGAGAATCTAATGAGCATAGGCCTCCTGACCGTCCCCTTATGACCGGGGAACTGAGAATTGGGTATTCTGGATTGCAACATGACTAATCCTTTCTGCCAGGAGAAATCAAAACATGATATGTCACTAATTATCCTTACAAAATGCTATTCAAGTGTGCTCTGTGGCATAAAGGTGTAAGTAACAGTCTTAACATTCAGGTGAACTCATTCTTGGAGAGCAACCAAGCAGATGTGGCACCAATCCTTGTATCAGCCTGTGGCCATGCCTTGAAATTTAAAGTAACTGACCCTAAAAAGGTTACTCCAACAGGAACTTCAACCCATAGAGCCCCTCAAAAGTTGTTTGTTTTTTGAGGGCTTCATTAAGTGAGATTCCCATTGGGAAGGGCTACCCTTTTAGGTGTTGTTACTAAAAATTTTATTTAAGTGACATCTATGGATAGGTGCCATCTCTGATTGGCTGCTTTGCAAGAACCAGTTCACCTGAATAATAAGACTGTTCTTTATGCTTTATACCTCAGCCAGGGATAGGAAGTCAACTGGTTCTCAAAAACAGGGAACATGGAGTAGGTGAGTATTAAAATTAGAGGCAGTAAGGGGCAATTATGGAGGCATCTCTATTTGTGGGGGACACTTAACACGGCATCATGTGAAGGAAGACAAGGGGGGACATCATACTATATGGGGGCCACTTAAGAGGACATCATACTGTGTTTGGGGCAGTAATGCGGGCCCGCAAATATACGGTCGTGTGAATGGGGCTTTAAAGGGGTTGTCCGAGTTATGACAAAAAATATATAGCACTGTAAATCTGATGGGCAGCAATATATAACTAAGTTAAGCAAGTTTTAGGCAAAAAAAATCCATATTTCCTCATTTCCCTGGTTCTCTTCTGGTCTTTGTTTACATGCAATAACAACAATCTCAGCCCCTCCCCCTTCCCCCCCCCCTCTCTGCAAAGGGAATGAATACAAGTGCTGAGTGACATGTCTGCCTGCTGGAATACTCAGCAGCATGTTGTATGTGTAGGACTACAAGTCCCAGCTGTACAATGACACTGCTAATACATACAGGAATTTCTCCCTACCTGTTCTTGTACAATACAATTCCTCTACAGCTCTTCTGCCCAGCATTTGTCTCCTCTCACTGCTGCAGCTACTGTTTGTTTAAAGCCTTGAGCCCTCAGTGTGTTCTGGCTGAAGGGGTTAATGTTTTATCTGAAGGAAACCAGGGAGAGAAGATAGCAGAAGCCCGGCAAAGAAAGGGGGCGTGGCCAGTGACGTCTCGTGTACAGACTCTTGGCTTGTGAACGAAACATCACAGAGCAGAGAGATAAGGTGACATCACAGGTCATGTGACCCTCAGTCAACTCTGAGAAACCAGCAGCTTTAGAAACACAAAGTATATGGGAAAGTTGTTATACCTGACAAGTTAGAAACATATAAAGAACAAAAAAATAACTCGGACAACCCCTTTAAGGATGCATCACTGTGTGGAGGGCACTTAAAGGGCCATCATACTGTGTGGGAGTTACTTAAGGGGACATCACTCAAAAAAACGTGCCGCAGTGTGTTACGGTATGTTACCAGTCTTTACCACTGTAAACAAAGGCAATGGGAACTGGTTGTCAATAACAGAACATGTAAAGGGTGTCATGACACCAAATTTCCTTCTGCTAAGTGCTTGGAAACAGTCCAGGCAGAGACAAGAGTGTGTAATGAAGGTGCCACCTATGTCAAGATGGCGGACAACAAAACTGTGGGAGCTGCTCATGTTTGTCTGTGGATCAAATGATCCTCTCTACTGGTGGTCTGTCTGGGCCATCTAGAGCCTGTTTGCAGTGGGTGCATGTCCCCATGTAACCACTATTCCCAACACCCCCTTAAAGCTTGTTTTGAACAGCCTAGATGACAGGCAATTCATTGAAAATAAAATCTTCTCTCAGTCCAATGATCCGTCTCTCTCAAAGTCTGTCAACCTGGGGAATCATTGAGGCATGTCTACTAGTCAACAATCTCTCACCAAAAGGTACACTACTCAAAAGTAGCCATGAAAGAAAGCCTTTTTGTAGGGGGAAATCAGGGAAAGAACTTTTACGCCCTTTTGTAACAAGACCCAATGTTTTCTCAGGCCATACCTGCAGTCATTTACATATTTGCCTAAGGCTACTTTCATATTAGCGGCACTGGTGTCCGGCAGGTGAACAGCCTACTGGATCCGTGCTGCTGCTAGTCCACATCTGTGGCCAGAACTAAGCTCCGTCCCCATTCACTATAATGGGGGCGGGCCGGAGTTCAGGCCGCAGCATGGCAAACATGCCGAGAGGTGAGCGGACTAAAATTACAACATGTTGCAGACGTTGACTAGTGGCAGCACGGATTCCGGCGGATGAACATGACTGCATGCCAAGTTTTGCAGCAATTTGACGTTTCTATCTAGGTGTGTTTTTTTGTCAGTGTGTATATATCTACTGAGCTTGATTCTGGTATTACTGATTCGATTAATCTCTTCTCTTTTTATACTTTATTTATTAGTTTAGGGATATGTTTCTCCACTATGCCACAGACACTTCTCACAATATTTCAGGCAGCAAAATATGGTCTTCTGCTGTTAGAAAATTAAATCCCACCCTTGGCCACAGCATTTTTTGGTGATAAATATTGACATACTCACCTTATTCATTTTTGGTTTCCTTTGGTGTTGCAGATTAACTGCATGTTTTAAAGAGGTTTTCTTGGACTAGAATATTGATGACTTATACTCAGGGTAGGTCATCAACATACCTCCCAACCCTCCCGGATCCAGCGGGACAGTCCCGGATTGCAGTGGCAGTCCCGCTGTCCCGGTACAGGGGAGGTATGTCCCGGTCTCTGACAGCTGTCTCTGCGTCCATAGGAGCATTGGCTCCGCCCCCTTCAGACACGAGCAGAAGATCTTCCTGCTGGTGATGCTGGCCCTGCTGCTAGGAAAAAGGTAAGTGTAATACTTTTATTTTTTTTAACTTTCTGTGAACTGTGTTTATTATCCCTGGACTGTGACATCAATGTTAATCCCTGGACTGTGACACCACTGTGTTTATTATCCCTGTACTGTGACATCACTGTGTTTATTATCCCTGGACTGTGACATCACTGTGTTTATTATCCCTGGACTGTGACATCCAGTTTATTATCCCTGGACTGTGACATCACTGTGTTTATTATCCCTGTACTGTGACATCACTGTGTTTATTATCCCTGTACTGTGACATCACTGTGTTTATTATTCCTGGACTGTGACATCACTGTGTGTATTATACCTGGACTGTGACATCACTGTGTGTATTATCCCTGGACTGTGACATCACTGTGTTTATTATCCCTGTACGGTGACATCACTGTGTTTATTATCCCTGTACGGTGACATCACTGTGTTTATTATCCCTGTACGGTGACATCACTGTGTTTATTATCCCTGGACTGTGACATCACTGTGTTTATTATCCCTGGACGGTGACATCACTGTCTTTATTATTCCTGGACTGTGACATCACTGTCTTTATTATCTCTGTACTGTGACATCACTGTGTTTATTATCCCTGTACTGTGACATCACTGTGTTTATTATCCCTGTACGGTGACATCTCTTTGTTTATTATCCCTGTACAGTGACATCACTGTGTGTATTATCCCAGTGCAGGAAGAGGTAAGTGGTCCGTGTTTGTGTGTTTGTTTTCTATTTTTCAGGGTCGTGAATGCAGAGGACTACGTCGGATTCGGTGGACTACGTCGGACCAGCTTTTTTTTTTTTTTTTTTTAATAAAATGGTCAAACAGGGGTCTGGGGGAGTGTTTATTTCAATAAAATGTTTTATACTTGTGTGTGTGTATTTTTTTTTTACAATACTACAGTTTTAGTAATTATGGCTATCTACAGACGGCCCTGATTACTAATACTGGGCTTAGTGCTTGCCGGTATGGCAGGCCAGCACTAACCCCAACATCTATTACCTCGGCACCCACCACCACCAGAGGTGCCCGGAAGAGCCGGGTACCTGCAGGACCGGACCTTCTAAATTGAGGGTCTGGCTCTGGGGCGGCTGCAGGCTGGTACCATTAGGCTGGGAAGGGCCAATAACCGTGTCCCTTCCCACCCTGGTAGTGCCAGGCTGCCGCTGCTGGTTGTATCTGGCTGGCGAAGGAAAAAAGGGGGGGACCCCACGCAATATTTTTTTTTAATTATTTAATTATTTTTGTAAAAAAAATGGCGTGGGGTCCCCCCCTTTTTTTCCTTCGCCAGCCAGATACAACCAGCAGCAGCAGCCTGGCACTACCAGGGTGGGAAGGGACACGGTTATTGGCCCTTCCCAGCCTAATTGTACCAGCCTGCAGCCGCCCCAGAGCCAGACCCTCAATTTTGAAGGTCCGGTCCTGCGGGTACCCGGCTCTTCCCGGCACCCCTGGTGGCGGTGGGTGCCGAGGTAATAGATATTGGGGTTAGTGCTGGCCTGCCATACCGGCAAGCACTAAGCCCAGTATTAGTAATCAGGGCCGTCTGTAGATAGCCCTAATTACTAAAACTGTAGTATTGTAAAAAAAAATACACACACACAAGTATAAAACATTTTATTGAAATAAACACTCCCCCAGACCCCTGTTTGACCATTTTATTAAAAAAAAAAAAAAAAAAAAGCTGGTCCGACGCAGTCCACCGAATCCGACGTAGTCCTCTGCATTCACGACCCTGAAAAATAGAAAACAAACACACAAACACAGACCACTTACCTATTCCTGCAGTGGGATAATACACACAGCGATGTCACTGTACAGGGATAATAAACACAGTGATGTCACAGTACAGGGATAATAAACACTGTGATGTCACAGTACAGGGATAACAAACACTGTGATGTCACAGTACAGAGATAATAAACACTGTGATGTCACAGTACAGAGATAATACACACAGTGATGTCACTGTACAGAGATAATAAACACAGTGATGTCACCGTACAGAGATAATACACACAGTGATGTCACAGTAAAGGGATGATAAACACAGTGATGTCACAGTCCAGGGATAATAAACACAGTGATGTCACAGTACAGGGATAATAAACACAGTGATGTCACAGTCCAGTGATAATAAACACAGTGATGTCACAGTCCAGGGATAATAAACACAGTGATGTCACAGTACAGAGATAATAAACACAATGATGTCACAATACAGGGATAATAAACGCAGTGATGTCACAGTACAGAGATAATAAACACAGTGATGTCACCGTAAAGGGATAATAAGCACAGTGATGTCACAGTACAGGGATACTAAACACAATGATGTCACAGTACAGGGATAATAAACACAATGATGTCACAGTACACCAGGGCAAACAAGGCCTGGGGGGGCGCAGATAAGGCTATCATCATGATTTAGAAAAATCATTTCCCGAAGAAATTTTGCAGTTCTCAAAATTCATTCAAAGTAATGAAACTCCACCATCACTGGAATGCCTTAAAATAATCAAAAATAACAAATTGCCTGTACTGTGACATCACTGTGTGTAGTATCCCTGTACGATGACATCACTGTGTTTATTATCCCTGTGTAGTAAGGGGACTGAGTGAGATTAGTTTATAGTGGGCGGGGTTAGGGGCGTGGCCTACTGCTGAAAAAATTTGCCACACAATATGTCCCTCTTTCTCTCTTTGCAAAGTTGGGAGGTATGCATCAATATTTGATCTGTGGTGGTCTGGCTCCCTGCACCTCCACTGACCGAAGGCGATTTTGTGAGGATTGTGGCCTCCTCACAGCTTACCAAGCACAGCACCGTACATTGTATAGTGGCTATGCTTGCTATTGCAGACCAGGCTTATTCACTTGAATGTGACTAAGCTGCATATAGGCCATGTGACCAATGAACGTGAAGTCACTGGTCTACGAAGAGGCTGCAGTGCTCACCGAAACTTCCTCAAACAGCTGATCGTTGGGAGGATCGGGAATCGGCCCCTCACTGATAACTTATCAATAATCCAGTTCCCCATGGCTGTGATTAACCCTTTGCGCCCAGCGTCGTAATAGTACGGCACTGGGCGCGTGTTTAAAGATGGCACCCTCTCCTGAACAGAGCAGACAGCAGCAGACACCCGTGGCTGATGTCTGCAACCGACTGCATTGGAGTCTATGATATAAGCAATCAGATGATTATATAGTTTATTGGAGTCTATGATATAAGCAATCAGATGATTGCTTGTAATAGTTCCCTATGGGAACTATAAAAAAAGTGCAAAAAAAATGAAGTTTTTTTTAAAAAAAACATAAAAGTTCATATCACCCAATTTCACCCCCATTGGAGTCTATGATTTAAGCAATCAGATGATTGCTTGTAATAGTTCCCTATGGGAACTATAAAAAAGTGCAAAAAAAATTAAATAAAGTTTTAAAAAAATTTTAAAAACATAAAAGTTCATATCACCCCCATTTTCCAAAAATAAAAATAAAAGTAGTAAAAAAATTTAAAAAATACACATCATGGGTATTGCTAAGTGCGAAAACGCCCATACTTTAAAAATATAAAAATTTATTTCCCGTACGACAATCAGCAAAACGGAAAAAAGCGTCAAAATGGCCGATTCACTTTTTTTTCTAAAAAAAAATGTAAATAAAAAGTGATCAAAAATTCCTACACACCCAAGAATGGTATCAATGAAAAGTTCAGAAAATATCGCCCCACAATAAATGAACCCCCATACAGTTCCCTACACCTAAATACCAAAAAGTTAAAGGGGTCAAAATATGGCGACGGAAAAAAAAAAAAATCCAACTTTATCATTATTTTATCACTTACTCACTCACATCAAAACGCAAGAAAAACTGTACATATTAGATATCGACGGATTCGTACTGACCTGTAGAATGAAAGTATCTAGTCAGTTTTAATGCACATTGAACGCCGTGAATAAAAAACCCGTAAAACTGTGGTGGAATTGAGGTTTTTTTGCAATTTCACCCAGCTCGGAATTTTTTCCCGCTTCCAACTACATCGTATGCAATATTAAATGGTGGCGTTGGAAAGTACAACTTGTCCTGCAAAAAACAAGCCCTCATACAGCTATGTGAACAGAAAAATAAAAAAGTTATGGCTGTATGAAGGCAAGGAACGCAAAAAAAAAAAAAACCTCCGGGGCTGAAAGGGTTAAGTTTGATGGTATGGGTATTGCCTTCTGTTGTCAGGCAGTTTTGACATGCTGAATAAATGGCTCAGATCGGTCGAGGATGCATGCTTAAGGGAGGCTGGGGAAGTGTTGAGGCCAACAATATCTTATGCATATGAGCAGATAGTTAGAGGGTTTTGGGGGAGCTCATACTGTACTGAACAGATTTATGTCATTCCAAGCTTTCAGACAATACAAAGTCCATATTTCTAGCTGGTACCAAACCAGAGATATGAGCAGCTAAAGCAGACCCCCCTCTCTGTCAGTCTTAAAGAGAATGAGGGATAGGTGCCTATTAAGAAGCTAAAACAAATGCTCACATGCATTCTGATTGGTACTGCTACTTCATGTGAGGAGAGCAAAGGCTTATGGGAAGTGAGGGAAATACAGGATGGCCTCAAGGACAGGGCAAAGATCACCACAGGAAGTGCAGTAGAGGCCATCTTAGGAAGATGCTGAAATAAAGGCACAGAGAAATAGGGTTGCTAAGGACTGAATACAGACATCAGAAAGGTAAAATTAACTGAAAAATACAGCTTCATGAATATCTGCCCTTCAGCATCACATATGTTAGGAATTTCATTTTTGGTAGTGAAATGGCAGTTACACTTTAGGCCTAGTGTTGTTTATATAAAGTGAAATTAAATTGTGCCATTAATGGAGAAAGGTGGACCCTTTGCTTTGGCTGGTACAAAGGAATTTTTCAGGGTCCTTACAAGGACTCATGATTCCACCATCTATTGGGATTTCAGATTTTTAAAGGTTGCACAAAGTTTCTGCATCATGATGACAGGAACAAAACATCTCCCAGCACAAAAAGTGCCCTTTCGTGAAAGAGCAGGACATGTATTGCGAGTCATAATTTGTGTATACATAGAAAAGTAATAATCCATTCAGCCAGAGCTTTCAGAGAAAAATGCTTTATTAGTAGGTAGACTGTGACCTTGTACAGCACATTTCAATGGTGTCCTAGTTTTACTGTTCACGGAAGGGAATATTACATAGGATTACTGTCGAGTGCCAAGATCCCACTTACATTTCTTCAGTAACTGCTGCATACTCAAGGTAAGAAGTAGAAGTGTTTACTATTCCTCCTCCTAAAAACGTATATCTATTACACCATTTTGACCCTTCCTGAACATACTTCTACAGATCTGTCAGCATCCTCAGCGTATGTTTTAGAAAAAAAATTCTCCAAACATAGGGGGTCATTTACTAACTTATATACGCTAGTTTTCTGATGTATATCTGTCGCAGATTGTGGTGCAAAGGTCTATATAGGGGGCATGGCTTGGGTGGGAAAGGGGATGGACTGCCAGGCCCATCTGATTTATCATTTTCTACAATGTGGACGCGCTGATGTGGAGGCCGGCGCATCCTTTTCCCTAGAACTCTGTTGCTCACCCTGGAAATGTGTAAATTGTCATACAACTTTGCATAACTCAATAGTACAAGCGATCACAAGAAGCTTTGTAATATGTTATATCAGTGGGAAATGTCTAGTTCAGGGCTGGCCAACCTGTGGCTCTCCAGCTGTTGCAAAACTACAACTCCCAGCATGCCCAGTCTGCCTACAGCTATCATCCTACAGCAGGGCATGGTGGGAGTTGTAGTTTTACAACAGCTGGAGAGCCTCAGGTTGGCCAGCCCTGGTCTAGTTCTTCTGTTATAAGCCGTTTACCAGCTCCCCCCCTCCATTGCTAATTGCTTTTCACTTTGAAAAATGCCTTTTCCCTGTGCAGGATGGATCTTATCTGCAGGAGGATGATATTACATATGTCAATGCAAGTCTATGGAAAGGGGATGGGGGAGGAGTGAGCAGGAAATGAGCAAGACATGCACAGAGAGAATACATAGCCACATAGGAAGGTTATAGCTCATCACAAGTGCTTCATTCACAAAAATAGAGGTCTGTACTTGTCTGTAATGTTCTCCATTATCCTGGGGCTTCTTCTGAGTGACTGTGAGACAGTTAGGAAGGAGGTTCTCTTCTACTTTCTGTGTGTGCAGTGGAATGCAGATAGTCTCCACTGACCATGTCTGAGAGGACTGCAAGCCAGATATTCAGCAAAAACAGGACAACTAGTAAAAGTGGCAGATACAAACCATATAATAGTTAAAAATTGTGCTATTCTTCAAGTACAATAATAATAAGCACAACATTATTCCCACAACCATGGGTATGAATAACAATATCTTCAAGATGCACACAGTGTCGGGTCCTGACCTCTGGGTCATATAAGATACCTGGCGGAGAAGACCGCAGCACTTTTCACTAAATAATGTGGTAGGTTATTTATATAATAGCTTCCTTAGAGGTTTTCTCAAGCAATAAATGAGTGTACATAACAATCCCCTAATTAGGTACAGAATTGGTTATGTGCCAAAACCAGATCCATATGCACATAAAGAAAATAAACACTATATATATGATGAAACCATAGTTCTAAAATTCAGACTTTCACTTAGTAGATGTTGTATTAGATGTATCATGTACACGCACAGTTTGGGGGAACGGACACCACACATGCTGCTTTTGTTTTCATGGCAGAATCACTATCCATCCCGGTTTCTGCCACTACTATACTCTTCTCATACTATGTCTAACATAGTAGCAGTTTATAAAGCTGAAAAATACATTTGTCCATCCATTTCAGCCTGTTATCCTGCAAGCTGATCCAGAGGAAGGCAAAAAAAACCCTGTGAGGTAGAAGCCAATTTTCCCTACTTTAGGGGAAAAAAAATTCCTTCCCGACTCCAATCAGGCAATCAGAATAACTCCCTGGATCAACGACCCATCTCTAGTAACTATAACCTGTAATATTATTACACTCCAGAAATACATCCAGGCCCCTCTTGAACTCTTTTAGTGAACTTACCATCACCACCTCCTCAGGCAGAGAGTTCCATAGTCTCACTGCTCTTACCGTAAAGAATCCTCTTCTATGTTTGTGTACAAACCTTCTTTCCTCCAGATGCAGAGGATGTCCCCTCGTCACAGTCCTAGGCATACAGTCTCTTGTCCTAAATGATAATGTACCCCTCTTACTTCCCAGTGATACTACCTATGGTTTTACTCAACAGATGACAATTAAGCTCCATGACCTCACCCTTTTGGAACTGGGAAATTCCTAAACACTTTCTGAATGTTCTATGCCAGGGCTAAGCAACCTCCGGCAAGCCAGCCATTGTGAAACTACAACTCTCAGCAGGCTCCATTCACTTCTATGGGAGTTCTGAGTTTCACCACAGCTGGAGTGCCAGAGGATGCTGATCTCTTTTCTATCCTTTTCACATGGCAGTACTGGAAAGATTACGTACATTAATTTTCTATATTTTGCAATATCTGCAGGGTGCATGCATGTTTCCTGCATAGCAAATAGCATAGCATTGACATTTTACATGCGCTGCCATCTAGTGGCCAGAAAGGCAGCCCTGCTGGTAGAATAACAAAATCACATCTCCTTTTACAGCATACACTGAAATGTAATGTTTCCCATCATCAATAGTTGGCAGAGGAATAATGACACAAAGCAGAGAACGGTGTTATCTAAGAAAGACTGTTGATGGTACCATCTCCTCCCCCAGAAGAGCCATCGTGTATGAAGAAAGATTGAAGGAGTTAAACTTGTTTAGTCTTGAGAAGAGACGTATAAGGGGGGACATGATCAACCTGTATAAGTATGTAAATGGCCCATACAAAAAATATGGTGAAAAACTGTTCCAGGTAAAATCCCCTCAAAAGACAAGGGGGCACTGCCTCCGCCTGGAGAAGCAAAGGTTCAGACTCCATGGGCGACAAGCCTTCTTTACTATGAGAACTGTGAATCTGTGGAACAGTCTACCGCAGGAGCAGGTCACACCAAAGACAGCTGAGGGCTTCCAAACAGGCTTAGGGAAAAAGAAGGTCACCACATATTAAGAAATGTAGAATCATGTCTTAAGGTTACCCGTCCCCCTCCCCTTCATCACTCCTACCCCCTCCCTTGGTTGAACTTGATGGACATGTGTCTTTTTTCAACCGTATTAACTATGTACTATGTAAGTCAGTGGTGTGACACGTATATCTGAAACAGTGGCTCTAGCAGGCTGGGCCCCATTCATACATTACATGGAAAGACATTCATTTTAGTGGCCACAAAGCAATACTACCTTTTTCCTGTAGGGGGGGAGCACCGGGCCAGTCAAATGTTCTCCTGATAAAAGCAGGTAATCCTTGGTGCTTTCTGAAGGAGGAACCACAGCAATCAGCTGATCCAGCGGAGACAACCCTTTAAAGGGAACTTGTCACATGGAACATGCGTGTGTGTGGCATGTTACAGAACAGATTGATATATAGTTTAGTGTAAAGATTCTGAATAATTAATATTTCATTCCTTTAAAGTATTTCAAGTGACCATTTTAACCCCCTAACTGTTTTACCAGAGTGGAGCTCCAGCAGTGGGATGAGTAGCTAACTGGAGGGGGAGGGCTGCTTTAGATGCTGCTACCTCCTGAATGGTAGCAGCTAGAAACATGCAACTGATCTTGTTTGAAAGCAGACATTCCAAACTTTCAGACAATACAGCAGTATGCATAATGACAACAATATGTTCAGAACAGAGAAAGATATCACTGATAGAAATCGGATGCTGTGAATGCAGCTGAAAATGAAAGTAAAAACAGGTTTTACTCGCGATTATTCCTGACTTGATTTCTATCAGTGGTTTCTCCTGTTGCTTTTGGTCTTGTATGAAAGTCTTGACTCTTAGCTTTCATACAAGACCAGTTACATGTTTCTAGCTGCTATCATTGAGGAGATATCACCATCTAAAGCAGCCCTCCCCCCTCCAGTTAGCTACTTTTCACACTGACCAAGCTGGACTCGGGCAAAACACTTCAGTAGTACACTCACTTAACACTTAGAGGTACTCACCTCTACTTGGTCTTGGTCCCAGGCAAATGAATATCCTTCCGTGTAATTCATGAATGATTCAAATCTGCCAGAGCCACTGTCTGAGGAGACCTAGGGGTACTATTATGGTATCTGCAATTTTACTGTTTTATATGCAATGTGAATGTAATGACTTGTAATACACCTTGTTCACCAGCAGATTGGGGGGGGGGGGTTGGCAGTGTTTGGTAACAGTACTAGAACGTACCATTCCATTCCTCCCCTCATGGTAGGAGTGGGCTGGTTCCGACTTCCTGTCAAGGGTGGGGCTGAACTAGGGAGTCAGTCTAGAGTTAGAGGGAGAATGTGATCCATCTCCCACTCCTCCAGGCCAGTGGACCACTGAGGAGGATAGGATATAATTACCCCAGGTGGCCAACAGTGGCAACTCACCTAGGAGGACGTAATTGTACCAGGGACACTGCATGGTCCTAGGCCATGGAAGAATTGCAAACTACAGCATATCAATGTAAGCAGAGTGATCAAGATTCCAAGCTATGTAGACTCCGCTGCACAGTGGTGGGAAATACGTTATGACACCATAACATCGGTTCAGGACAGGCATAGCTAGAAGCCTGCATCAGCCTAGAGTCATACGTGCCAGAGTAAAGCTGTAGGGAAAGTAATCCAGAGAAAGAGAGACAGTGCCATCTTTGCCACGAGGTAAGACATGACACAACACTACATCAGGGCCACTACCACTCCCATGCTCTTCTCAGGGGCTTGTTGCACCATCACCATATTAACCCCATACTTTGCTCTTCTTCACTTGATACAATACTTGGGTATAACAGAGAACTTACCCTAATAATTCTTCTAATACATCCTAGCTCGTCCCAAAAGAAGCCCACCTGGAACCTACACCTTAATATGGGGAGGAATCTAGATCGTTGGACCTCCAATGTGACAGGACCAGTCTAGTTCAGTAGGGTGTGCCTAAAGGTCTTATTAGACTGCACGATAATCAGGCAAATTAATGGGTACACACTTTCATAGGAGCAGTTAATCAGCCAACTAAGGAGCAGACAAACGATCTACAAGTACCAAATTTTATTGTCCACCATCCAGACACAAGCAGCACCCTTTCCCAGGGCTTAGCAGGAAATTTGGGGTCATGGCACCCATTACGTGCTCTGCTATTAACAGCCAGCCAGCGCCTTCATTTGCCATGAATGAGAATCCCGGACGGCTACAAACTGGAACCGTATCAGACAACGGTCTGGTTTGAGTACAGAAGATTCATGGTAGGTGCTTCAATCCCACCTTTGCTGCAGAGCGACACACAGCCCAAGTGCTGTGTGATGATCTGGGGAGCCATCGCATACGACAGTCGGTCACTCCTACTAGTGATAAGAGGGACACTAACAGCTCAGTGATACGTGCAGGGCATCCTGTGCCCACAGGTGTTACCTCTCATGGCAGGGCTTACAAATGGCATGTTTCAGCAGGATAATTGTCACCCACACATAGCAAAGGTTTCCCAGGAATGTCTCCACCAGATTGGACACCTCCTTGGCCTGCACAGGCATCAGATTTTTTTGTCAATGAATATATTTATGGGAAAAGATTTAGTATAACTTGTAATTCATTCATTTATCTCTACACCTTCTGGGATTTGAAGTCAAGGAGACGGTCCTATCGGTGATTGATAGCTATCTCCATATACACAGTCATGGGGAGAAGGCAGTCAATCACCGATAGGACCGTCTCCATGACGCCAAAGCCCAGAATGAGTAGAGAATTAATGAAACAAAAATTCTGTAAAACTATTTATCAATCTGCTCAGCTCCTCCTGCTCTATAACATGCTGCTTATATCTCAGACACCATGTTCAACATGACAGGTTCCTTTTTAAAGAAAGTACCAAGGAGAATTTCTACCAAAAATCCATTTGAGTACAGGCACAGATCGCAGGTGTGAAACATTCATCTTTCCACAAGTTTATGGTACAGAAGAGGGATTAATAAATACATAAGACCATACATTTCTTTCTCAGGCTTTATAAGTAGATTGATGCTGTAAGACATCCTGCAGTTTTGTTCATCCCACCTCTATTCTTGTTACTGTGCTCCCAAGACTTGGACACACATCAAATGGAATCTTAAAAATCCGCAGAAAAACAAAAAAGTAGGATGGCAGGATATGATGGCTTCATATGGTTTCATACAGAACAGGTGTTCATCTGATCTCTTCTGGAGCGGGGCCAGTTGGGATTTTTTTTTTGGGGGGGTGAGTGGGTAGGAGAGATGTTGGCATAGATCGTGCCCGATTATTCATCTTCTACCAGGTAATGATGTCAGTGTTCAGAAAGTTTGAGTTGCCTTAAGACAAATAAAAGATTAAAAACAATATGACACCAAGCCAAAGAACACACAGATAATCTATAGTTATCAGTCTACCTTCCCTACTGCAAGTACAACAATAATGAAAAAGGAGCAGAAAAAAAAATCCAAAATCTCACAGCAAGGTAGTAGATGTGTGGCTGCTGAAAAGTACACAGTCTTCTGTGCCCATAAGGTGGTGCCAATCCCTGGAGTAGGGCATAAATCCCTATGTGAAAGGTTTTCCTAGTTAATTTTACTAGATGTATTTTCAGTTGTGCAAAGCTGCCATCTAGTGGTGGAATAGCAAAAGCACAGGGCTGCACAAACACATGCAGACATACACGTCAGTGTTTTTGTTATCTAAAACCCTGATATGTGAATACGGCATAAAACTTACACGCCTATCTAGTTACAGCTTATTCATAAAGGCCCCATTAAAGGGGATGTCTCACTGCAGCAAGTGGCATTTATCATGCAGAGAAAGTTAATAACAGGCACTTACTAATGTATTGCGATTGTCCATATCGCCTTCTATGCTGGCTCGATTCACTTTTCCAAGACATTATACCCGGCTTGGTTTCATGGTTACAACCACCCTGCAATCCAGCAGTGGTGGTCATGCTTGCACACTACAGGAAAAAAGGCCAGGTAGCCTGGACCATGGAAGTGCGCCTAGTCAAGCACTTTTTCCTGTAGTGTGGGAGCATGAGCAGCTGGTGGGAGCACCCATAGGTCTTTGGGAAAGTTTATCCCTTGTTCACTTTTGCTGTACCTATACACATATAATATAAAAAATAAAAAATCTGAATCTTGCTCTTACTTAGCCCCCACATAGATCAAGCCCATGCCCAACACATCCTCCCAAAAAATTCTGGCAGATATATATATATATGTCCAGAAGCCACCATATATCCACTAGGTCTCATCAATGAGCATAGTGCAATTCCTCTTTTATACCTCCTGTAAATGAACAATTGGTCCAAATGTTTGCATTGTCAACAAGTAGTGCCCCAACCCAGTTTGGTACTTTGTTTCAGTGGCATGAAATACAGCATGCACCAATCGCTGCACACCAAAAAAATAATAATACACCAGTCTATTCTGGAAAGACAACTTTATTCACACAGGCTAGTCAAATATAGTCATCTTCCTCTGTCCATGAAATACTAATAGAAAATGAGAACAGTTTAAGTAACACTTCATTCTTGGTGGGGACCCCACACACACAAAACACTGCATTAAAGTGGCTGGGACTGTGTAACCATGGATAAAACAGAGCATGTGGAGTGTACAGGATTAAAGGACGCCCGAGATTAGAAAAAAAAAAAACACTAAATGCGTCACCCTTGTTTATAGGCTGCGTCTGGTATTGCAATTGAGTTGCAATATTAAACAATGCCAAAAGGTGGCACTGTTTCTAAATTGTGTCTGCAGTTTGTATGGAAAAAAGGGTTTTTCATAAAATGGCAGCAGCAGTGCCAATGCACCCAGTGGCTCCCTCCTTGTCTGCTATGCCACCCCCCCACCGCTGACAGACAGACCGGGCAGTGAAAACATTCACACCTGCCTCTGAAGGCTCACAGAAGCGTGTTCTGCACACGTGCAATAAAGGGATGGAGTCCGCCATGCAGATGGACAATCTCCGTCCCTTCACTGTGCCGAACGTGCGCGTGTTCAAGACCAGGTGTGCATACGTTTTCACTGTCTGGCCTGTCTGTCACAGCGGTGGGGGCAAAGGAGTCTCTGGGTGCAATTGCACTGCCCTTGTTGCACCCTGGGGTTAATTTTCATACAATAAAAAAAAAAGCCTTTTTTCTACAGATTGCCGACACATATGGAGATACCAGAGATATCAAACAAGCACCAATGTACAGTGGCCAGCTGCTTCACCTACTGGTAACTGACGACAAATGCCATAAAAAAAAAAAAAAAAAAAAAAAAAAACACCTTTATTTCCTAATTTCAGACAACCCTCTGTACTAAGTCAGTTATAATAATGTTTAAAAAAAAAAAAAAAAACACAACAGGTCCCCAAATGTTGATGTCAATGTTCAGGGGGCGATGGTTTTCTTTCCCTCCAATATGAATTTTGCTTCATAAGACGCATGTCTGCTTACCTAATCCCCTTTAAGATCAGTTCTACTAACGGCAAATACATATATACCTACGTGTAAGTAAACACTCCCTACATCCTCCGCTAGCTAATTTACAACAGTTCTGATTTGGGAAGAGGGAACCCAAAAACTTGCAAAATGAAAAGAGCAATCAGACTGGTTGCAATGAACATTTCCAACAATTTTTTTTTTTTTTTTTTAATAAACGCCCCAATCAATATAGGTTCAATTTATTAAAGGGAAACTACAGCGCAGATTCAATTGGGTATTAAGTATCTTACGAACATCTTTTGTCCTTTTAAAGGGGCTCGGCCCAAGGCAAGAGATTGTGATCAGATGCAACGTCACAGCCCAAGGACACAACATGGAAGTGTGTTTTTTTATTTTTATGCTAGACCACCCCTTTAAGAAACTGCAACTTACCATACAGTTATAAGGTGGTGGAAGGGGGGGGTGTGAATATTTTATTTACCATTTCTTTTGGACTCTTTATGAAGAAAGCACAAGCCTGAGTAAGGTGTGGTCCAGCCAGAACCCACTGTATATGGATAACTGGGGTCTTTGTAGCTGCACGGTGAGGTGAGGTGGTTCTTCTAAAACTGGATGATGGACAAGTCTTTTATTGGTTACATCATGACATGATGAGAGTCCGTGAAGTAGAGCTGTGTTTGTACAAGTTCAGAATTGCTCGGGCTTTCTCCTGCATGAGCAGCTGGTCCTGGGAGCCACCAAAAGCGATGATTTTCCAAGCTTTACTCATCTGGAGAGACAGGGAACAGGCACTGTGAGAGCGAGACAGAAGCCGAGCTCACTTGTGGACAGACAGACATACACGTAAACCCTGACTGGCTCCAATATGGTCGCTTTACTAATGAGCAAACTGCTCTGAAAACTTAATGTAATGAGCAAATATTTAAAATGGCATTGTAAGAGGATCTGCTTACGGTATAAGTTATTTGAACCATAACACAAATGTCATGTATGCGTATGACACAATCTAAGTTTATAGTCTTAACAACATTTCCAGGACTTCAGCTAGGTTGGCAATGTCATATTGGCAGACGTCCATCTCCTGGCACCACCACACATCAGCTGTTTGTACTAACCGCGACACTGGAACCGCACTGCTCCATATAAAGTAGTGGTCATTTTGAGGTACTGCAGCTCGGCGCTCATTCACCTGAGTAGGACCATCAGCTGCAGTACCCAAGACGACCATTAGAGCACACAGAGCTGTGGTATTCTGGGTCTGCACACTGTTTACTCCCAGAACCTGCAGCTGATCGTGAGGGGTGTCGAGTGCAGGTAGACCACGATCTCATATGGACAACCTATCCCATTGACAGGTCAAAGTCTTGGCCCCCAAAAACGCCTTTAAAAGGGTTACCTGGTTTAGAAAACCTCAAAACAGTTGTCTGGTTACTGATAATGATGACCTATACTCAGGACAGGTCATCCACATCAGGTCAGCTGTTTGAAGAGAACGCAGCTCTCATTCTCGTCACGGTTTGCTGTCCACTTTGCAGTAGCAAGCACTCTAATTACAGCTCCGCCGTCCCATTCGCTTGAATAGGAAGGAGAAGTTGAAGTTACACAGGAGCCGTAACTACAATGCTCGCCGCTGCAATGAAGAGAACACAGCTGGGGGTCACACCCCTGCCCATCTGATATTGATGACCTATCCCTAGTATAAGACATCAATATCGCAAATTGGACAACCCCTTTAATAAGTGGTGGGAGGTTAGATTTCCTTATGTCTTGGCTAGCGACAGAGTATCTCTCACTCCAGAGAACCTGTCCTACAGTATGCACAAAATTCACAGATTTGAATGCGGACTGTGTAATGCTTCATTTCCCCTGTGGTGGCGCTGCAGGGAAATTGAGCACTTACTGCCTGGTTTCCTCACCGATTGCAGATGATCGCTGGGGGTCCCAGCAAGCAGAGACTTTGTGATTGTCTTATTGCCAAGCAGCAAACACCCCTTGGACTCTGGGTGGATGATGGTTCTTCTGACATCTCATACTCTACCTCCCAGATTAACTGTTAATACTATGGAGTCTGCTGGGCTCTGCAGACAATGCAGTGCTAAACACTAGCTATCGCTCAACACTTCCAACAGTAAGAGTCCACCGGGGCATGCTGTGATCTGCAGTTCAACGGAAAAGCCGCCATACTTTGCTCAGGAGTCGGTTCTTTGAACCAGAGCAAAGGACTGTCATTAGACATACGATACAGGTAAAGAGCCGCTGCAGATCAGAGAGACGGCTGGAAATGCGGCGGCTTTAATGGCTTCGAGATGGAAAAGGATAATTATTTAAATGCCTCTAATTATGAATCTGTGTGGGAGCCATGGGTGGCATAGTAATAGTGAGATGGATGTTGTTTGGTAGGAGAACACCTGCAGTCAATTCTTTTCTCGGTTCATAATCTGCACAGAAATCAGCATGTGCAATTTAACCTTTTTACAGCCCAACTTAAAGAAGAACTCCCGACAAAAAATGTATTCCATATCCTGCTAGAAATGTACATGATGTAATCTGTAGTGAATGTCATTTTCTTACCAGTAGCTGAATTTTTTACTTCTATCATTCTGAAGTTTCTTATCTGTGTCATGTGACCAGCAATTAGACCCACCAACTCACACATAGACTTATGTGTGGACAGGAAGTCTAATTCTCTATGTATTCCTATGAGACTGAAAGTGAGGCTCCCATAGGAATGAATAGAGCAGTTACTGGCTTTCTGTCCTGGGTCAGTTGGAGGTCAGGGAGTTGGTCACATGACCCAGCTACAATAAGAAGAGAGGTTTTTACTCACAGCAACAGTCACTGATAAGAAAATGACAATCACTACAGATTATATCATGCACCTTTCTAACAGGTCAGAGTATAAAAATTTTGCGGGAGTTCTTCTTTAATTGTAGAAACTGCTTGGAATCACTCAGTGTAAATGGCGCGAGCATCCGCATCTTTCAGTCCTCCGCACGCGATGTCATGTTTTACTGAAGATAGACGATGCCCGTGGATACGGGAACATAACCCACTGTCCTATACTTCAAAAGCTATGGAAATGGGACCAGGATGATGTGCTTTGGCAATGTACCTGCCTAGAGGCAACCAATCAATCTCTGTACCTGGCATTTGTGCATATGCCAGATCTACACATATACCTATAGCAAAAGGTATCGACGTGTGCCACTCTATAAGCACACCGTGGCATGTCACCCACAGACTTGCATACTATAAAAAAACGCAACTTCTGCAGGATGCATCTGCATAGAAAAGTGCAGTCTCCACCAGGTGAATGGAGCCCTATTGATATATACCTGACATATACAGCTTCTCCTGATCTATATGTCAGACTCAGGGCTCTAATGTAAAGTGAACAGAGCCCAACCTATTCCTACACACCGTCTGTTTTCAAGCAGTGAAAATTATATTCAGAGATTTCTTGGATTTCTTTTCAGACGACCCCTTTCCCAGGGTCCTGATCAGCACAGCCGCCTGGTTAGCCTCCCCTTTTTATTCACAGAAGTATGGAAAGTACAGGACTGATGTGAACAAGCCCTTACACACTGTGCTCCCACGATCACTGAATAATTAGGTAGATTTGGTGTCCGGGGGGAGGGGCGCCCTGATGACAGTGTGAACTGTGCTGAATTTTGTCAGGCACTACAACTGAAAAGAACCTCAAAAGATTTTTTTTTTTTAATTTGCCAGCAATATTTTTAGAATTGAGGGAGAAACTACCGTATTTTTCGCTTTATAAGACTCACCTGATGATAAGACGCACCTAGGTTTTTGTAAAGGAAATTAAGAAAATAAAATATTTTGAACCAAATGGTGTGCTTTTGGTGGGTTTTGAACTAATGGGAGGATCTGTGGATGGTGCACTGTTCCGGGGGATCTGTGGATGGTGCACTGTTCCGGGGGATCTGTGGATGGTGCACTGTTCCGGGGGATCTGTGGATGGTGCACTGTTCCGGGGGATCTGTGGATGGTGCACTGTTCCGGGGGATCTGTGGATGGTGCACTGTTCCGGGGATCTGTGGATGGTGCACTGTTCCGGGGGATCTGTGGATGGTGCACTGTTCCGGGGGATCTGTGGATGGTGCACTGTTCCGGGGGATCTGTGGATGGTGCACTGTTCCGGGGGATCTGTGGATGGTGCACTGTTCCGGGGGATCTGTGGATGGTGCACTGTTCCGGGGGATCTGTGGATGGTGCACTGTTCCGGGGGATCTGTGGATGGTGCACTGTTCCGGGGGATCTGTGGATGGTGCACTGTTCCGGGGGATCTGTGGATGGCACTGTTCCGGGGGATCTGTGGATGACACTGTTCCGGGGGATCTGTGGATGACACTGTTCCGGGGGATCTGTGGAGGACACATTTAGGGCCATCTGTAGAGGACACATTTAGGGCCATCTGTAGAGGACACATTTAGGGCCATCTGTAGAGGACACATTTAGGGCCATCTGTAGAGGACACATTTAGGGCCATCTGTAGAGGACACATTTAGGGCCATCTGTAGAGGACACATTTAGGGCCATCTGTAGAGGACACATTTAGGGCCATCTGTAGAGGACACATTTAGGGCCATCTGTAGAGGACACATTTAGGGCCATCTGTAGAGGACACATTTAGGGCCATCTGTAGAGGACACATTTAGGGCCATCTGTAGAGGACACATTTAGGGCCATCTGTAGAGGACACATTTAGGGCCATCTGTAGAGGACACATTTAGGGCCATCTGTAGAGGACACATTTAGGGCCATCTGTAGAGGACACATTTAGGGCCATCTGTAGAGGACACCTATAGGGGATCTGTGGAGGACACCTATAGGGGATCTGTGGAGGACACTTATTGGGGGATCTGTGGAGGACACTGTTATGGGGATTTGTGAAGGGACAGTGTTATAGTGGGATGACTGTTATGGGGGGATCTGACCCCTTTGCATTGGGCCCCAATTATTAGAGCCATCACATATAAAGTGTATGAAGCAGCCCCTAGCAGGGCTGCTTTGCTAAACTACCATACAGTAGCTTCCATAACTTTTCAGTACTCACTATGAATGAATGCAGGCAGCAGGTAGGACGGCAGCGCAGGTCCCTCACTCAGTCACGCTACGGCCCCGCCCACTTTATTAATGAAGTGGGCGGGGCCGGAGTGTGACTGAGTGAGAGAGCTGCGCTGCCATCCTACCTGCTGCCTGCATTCATTCATAGTGAGTACTGAAAAGTTATGGAAGCTAAGTTAGTTTAGCAAAGCAGCCCTGCTAGGGGCTGCTTCATACACTTTCTAAGCGATGGCTGCTCTGACCGGGGTGGCTTAATAAACTTGTGACTGCGCCGGGCCCTGCTACTACCCCCATAGCGCCCGTCTTTACATCTCACTGGCACATCGCAGGCCGCTATGCAGCACAGCGCGGCATGCGATGTGCCGGCCATGTAATACTGCTCTATTCGCTTTATAAGACGCACAGCCACTTTCCCCCCACTTTGGGGGGAAAAAAAATGCGTCTTATAAAGCGAAAAATACGGTATCTGTAACGAAGAAGCCACTCATGTCCCAGGCAGGAGGTTTACAAAGTAATGTCAAGACATGGGCACTCTAGTTTCTTAACCAACGGTACGTACTAAAAATTCTGAAATACTACTAGAATGGGTGGGGTGATCCACCAAATTAATTTGGTCAATTTATTAAAGAAAAAATAATAATAATAATTGGCATAAGAGGAGACACTCCCCATGTGTCTGCATTACAAGCAGTAATGCCTCATTCACAGGTCAGTGTTCGGTCAGTGATTTTGTGCCAAAACCAGGTGCCGCTCTAAACACAGAACAGGTGCAGATCTTTCCGTTACATCTTATGTCTGTGGAGGCTCCAGTCACTGATGGAAATAACTGATGTGAATGAGGCTTAAAGGGGTATTCCCATCTCACAAATGTAGTTTGTATAGTTAGATATAGCCATACCAATATTATTACTAATAGAATGTATTTATGTAAAATGTACCGTTTAGAAGATTTGCCTATTTGTATATCCATTGTCCCACACACACATCAGTCAGGCCGTTGCCCCTAGTTACGACCACCGTGGCCATGTAGTAGTGGTGGCCGGCTTGCTCCTGTTCAAACCCACTCTGAGGTAACTGCTGTATTGTGAACGCACGTTACATGAACATGCGGAGACACATCTTAGGGTTGTAGCATTTTTGTCTGTGCTTCCAAAACGCAGAGAAACGGATCCTGTTCCAAGATCAATTCATCTCTACGGAGCAGGATCCGTTTATATAGTCTGCGTTTTGGACGGATCCTGACCATTGCGTTTTGGACAGTTAGCATCCAAAACGCAGATGTGAAAGTACCCTAAGATGTGTCTCCGCATGGTCATGCAATGTGTGTTCACAATACAGCAGTTACCTCAGAGCGGGTTTGAACAACAGCAAGCTGACCACCACTACTACATGGCTGCGGTGGTCGTAACTAGGGGCAACAGTCTGATTGATGTGTGTGGGACAATGGATATACAAATAGGCAAATCTTCTAAACTGTACATTTTATATAAATACATTCTATTAGTAATAATACTGGTATGGCTATATCTAACTATACAGACTACATTTGTGAGATGGGAATACCCCTTTAAGGCTGCTGCCTAAGATCTGGCCGGGTGACTACTCCACCTGCAGCACAACTACTTGGAGTTGTGTGAGGCAGACAGGCCACAGTGAAGCAGGAGTTTGTGAGGGCAGGTTACATCCTTGCGTTCTCCTCGCACGGCCTGGGGTATCTAGTGACTGCAGCCCTAACTGGACACTGCCATCATCCTAATGCTGGGAACTTCTATGTAATCAAATTGTTATGACATCATAATGCACTGCAGCTCTATGGACAGACTGAGCACCCGACAATGGTGCCTCCAAGAGACGAGAGGAGAAATACAGGACACCCCCATCTTTATATAATGCATCACCTGGAAATGTTAATTTAGCAAGAAAAAAAAAATAAAATACTTGACATTATAAATCGATAACTGACCATCAAGTAGAAATAACAGATTTTTTTTTTTTTTTTTTTACTAAATCGCCCAGCCCTACTACCTGGTGCTCTCATGTCTTAATAGAGGCACTTACCGGTTCAGGAATCCTGAGCGTTTCTGTTCGTGTCGCTGACCGCTTCTCAGCACTGCAAATGATAGGTTTATCCGGCTTCAAAATGGCTCCTTTACTCCTGTAATACGAGGTATTGACAGCCGTATCCACATCCACAGGTAAGCTCGGGCCAGAGTCTGTAATGAAGTGGATGGAGGGCTCCGTTTTGATGAATACGCTTTTACTGGTTTTCCGAACAGACGCCTCCTGCGTTTTCACCAGCTCTCCAATGTCAGTGTGTGAGGTTTCATCGTGGACGGAGGAGCCTTTGCTTGGCTTGACCTGGACAAATCCCTGATTTAACAAACTGTTCTCTTTAGTGCTGCAAGACGACTCGTTCAGGGACATGGATAAGAAGCTCTCGCAGGTCTGCGGCTGAGGAGGGAACAGAGAATTATTCAAAAGCCATCAAGATCCCAAACTAAATGGTAATACGCACTTCAGGCATGCAGCACCAAGCCGAACGCCCCCGGCAGCTTCAACACTGTGCGATAAGTACAGAGAAAACGACCATGACCCCGGTGCTCCCCATCTACTACTGCTAAATCTATCTTCCAGCATCTCATACATATCAGAAGACTTTCTGAACTAAACTTTTAAGGCTACAGGTAGAACAGATAAAATCTGTATAAAAAAAAAAAAAAAGAGTAAATGTAAAAGTCTGTAAATGCATTACTTGAATTACACTGCAGAGACGCACTCACAATACTGCTGATCGTCAATGGAAACTGTCAGCAAACTTGTCACCGAACACAAGCCTAAAAAGTCTTCTAAAGGTTGTGGAAACATCACGGTTTTCAGGACATCATATTAATATATATTGCCTGTCATAAAAATTACACTAATTCACAATCCAGCAATGTCAGCGCTGAAGCTTACAGAACTCTGGGCACAGCTTTCTACTATAATGAAGCCTGTAATGGAGGATGAGGGCAACGTAAGCAAAGGTCTGCAGACATGACATCTGACTTTACCCTCAGCATTGCTAACTTGCATAGCCACATACAGACATCATGCAGCAGGATGGGGCGTCATCCACTTCTATAGTGTACAATATATACAATATACCTCTGTGCAAAAGATGTAATCTTGCATTACAAAAGGTGATGACCCCTCCTACTGCATTCAGTCTATACCTGTGTGTGTGTGTATGTATGTATGTATGTGTGTGTGTATGTATGTATGCTATGTATGTGTGTGTGTGTGTGTGTGTGTGTGTGTATGCATGTATATATATATATATATATATATATATATATATATATTATATAGGGTGGTGCTTTTAGGTCCTTCTTTTCAGGGTGGCCTGAATTATAGGTCAATGCCATGGTAATTTGAGGAAACACAGTGGGTAGCAGTGGAAGAAAACATACGGGTATATTTAATCTATTTCATTTAATGTTTGTGTCATTGCAGAGAGAAAGTCTCCTTCCCACCCATTCCTGTAGCTGACAGAAGTTGATTTGGCCTGACCGGGGGCGTGGTTTGCTTTTAAATCCTTTTAGTGGAAGAAAACATCTTTTATTACTACTGAACGGTAGTAGTCTAATATTAGTCTATTTCATCTAATGTTTGTGTGTGTTGTTGCAGAGAGAAACTCACCCTCCCACCCCTGCAGCTGACAGAAGTTTATTTTTACTTTCATTTTTTCAATCCCAATTGGCTGCGGAGGGGGAAGGGGGCGTGGCCTGACAGTCGGGATGTGGCTTAGTGAAACCTGGAGCAGATGTTGTAAGTCCTTCTTTTGAAAGTGGTGTGAATCACAGGTCGGTGCCATGGTAATTTATGAGGACACGCAATGGGTAGCAGTGGAAGATTTACTACTGAACGGTCATAGTCTAAAACATAAGTTATATTTATGGTAACCGGAATACCCCTTTAACAGTATCATCCATAGCGCTCTGCCCCTTTAAAGCATTGAATAGAAATGACTGCATTGTTACCCCTGAGCTCCTCTGCTGGCTGCTAATTACCTGGCTGTGTTGTTATGGAAACCTTCCCTGTGTGTGTCTGTGCAGAGAATGGCAGTTGGGGTTTAAAACCAATGCTGTCAGGCTAATATTGACTAATGCAGGTCATATTTTGGGAATATCTCGGGAACGTTATGTCCTAGAGAGATGAGACCTGGTCTAAAACAGTCGAGACACATTATTATGACCACTTCCTACTTTAAATGTTGGAGGCGCTAATGAAGGAAATCAGGAGTCATGAACTTGCTAGGTGGGTGATAGGTTATCAGCATACATATCCCTTGCTGCTGTCATGGGTAAAAGGGCGATCAGAGTTGTAAAAAGGGATGATTATTGGCTTTCAGGACAATGGTGACAGTATTTCAGAAACTGTGCAGCCAATATAGCACAGACTGTGGCTGATCTGTGCTGCCCTTTAGGCTCAGGATCTGCTATGCAATGTATTTAGAGAAATGAAGGTGCCAGTAAGGCTAGTTTCACATTAGCGGCAGCCTTCTCTGGCTACATGTTGTAGTTTTATTCTGCCCCCCCCCCCTCTCAGCATGTTTGCTGTGCTGCGGCCGGACCTCCGGCCTGCCCTCATTATAGTGAATGGGGTGGTACGGTGCGCTAGCGATAGCACGGATCCAGCAGGCTGTTTCAGCGAGGGCAGCTCGACACCCCTGCCGCTAGTGTAAAAGTAGCCCGATACTTCAAATGCACTCGTTTTTTGCAACAGATGCGGACAGCACTCCTAATATTTTACCTGTACTTCTAGAGAGCCTGCAGAAGAAAGGGAGAGTGTGGGAGGCTTGATCTCCTTGTCAACCACATCTAAAGCAAGAGACTTCCGCACCTTCTTGATAGGACTGTGAGAATGCTGAAAGGATAGAATGGAAATACTAAATATAATACAGAATTTTTCACCTAGAGAAAGGTTTGTCTCTTACTGGACCCTCAGCCAGTCACTAATAGAAACATTTTTTAAAATAACTAATTTCTCTTAACATTTACTTACCCCAGGTTTTCTTTTTGACCGCTCATGTTTGGGTTCATCTACAATAACCAGTTCTATACCAGATTCGTTGCGTAAAACTTCCTTCAGATCTTCTTCAAGGTGAGGGGTTGGAGGCTACAAGTTTACAACATGTTAGTCACTAGCATAACTTCTACGTAAAGAGGTGGTCTCATCTAAAACACTGGCGGCATGTGGCTAGGTGTCGGCCCCAGCTCTGAGTCCTGCACATATACCTAGTATGAGGGCCCGAAAGTGAACAAGGGCGCACTGCGTAATAGCGGCCAGCCTCCATTCATTTTGGTGGGAGTCCTGCCTCTATTCCCCATTTCTGGGGAATAGCCGAGCACCAGTTGGGCCATTTCCAGCACTAAAATAGAAATGAACTGAGAGGTGGCTGTGCATGCACACTGTATTCTCTACTCACTTCTATGAAGAGTTCCGGAAATAGCCGAGCGCGCCATTTTCAGAACTCCCATAGAAGAGAATGCAGAGCATGCCATGCATGTGCAATGGGCACTTCATCTCTTTGGGGTCCCCATTCTAGACAAAGGAATGGGTCCTAGAGGTGCGAGCCGCACCTATCCGACATTGGTGGCATACCCTAGTGGATTGCCTGTTGCGTTACCATTGACACACACAGGTCTGCATAGGACGCGCTGTAGAAAACTAAATTAATGAAGACTTGCAAAGCTGCTTCACTTTAGATGCATGCAAGAAATAAATTACAGCAAAGGTGTACATAGCCTTTTAAAGGGGTTACTGGGAATAAATAATTTTTCCCTGAAGTCCACAGCCTTCTGTGTCCATGCCAGAGAGGAAGTAAAGGAGTAAGGGACCGGACGATGGACACACGACCGCCAACGAGCAGGACTGGAGTGGCGGGACATAGGCAAGTATGATTCTTTCCCTAGCAGAGGCAGGCTTTGGGCAATAGGGGAAATTAATAGCCAGACAACCTCTTTAGGCTTATTTCACAGGGGCGATACAAAAAAAAAAAAAAAAGAGTCAGGATGTGTTCAAGGAAAAACAAATGGTTTTGCACGCAAGTTCAATCAGTTTGGTCTGCGGTTGCGTTTAAGGCTTCAGTTTTTCCACGTGGATTCAATCCATTGTTGATGTGCTTTTTCATGTGTGTGAAGAAAAACTGAAGGTTAACACCGAACATCTCCTAGAAACCATCATTAAAAAACAACACATTGCATCCGGATGCCTTCAGTTTTTCACGTTTCTCTCTGGGGCTAGGGCTGTCTGATAAAAGCACAATATAGAACATGCTGAGATTTTTCCTGAAGGCAAAGATGATCAGCGATCAATGATGCTCATGTGCACAGACCCATTGAAAAGGATGGGTCAAGTATCAATCCGGATGCTGTCCGTACACAACACACATCTCCTCTGGATGTAAAACTCGCTGGTGTGAAAGCAGCTTTAAAGGGGTTAACTGGCTCTTTAAAAGTATGGCCTAGCCTGAGAAGGGGCAATCAATATTAAGTTGTTGAGCTGTAAGGAGCCTTCGTTATTTACCGGCACAGCTCCATACTCTTATTAGCAATGGCCTGATAGCAATACCAGACAGAGCTGTGCCAGGTAAACAAAGGAGGGGACGTGTCACGTCAGGGCTTGGGCATGGATCAGAAAAACAAAAAAAAACCCTGGTCGCAGCATCTCAGTTCCTGCAAAACATCCCCCGAGATCGCCAAACCGGAAGTGTGACTGTCTACCGGCAAGTTCCCGCTGCTGGCCGTCAGTGGTGCCATGTGCAGGCCATGGGACAGCTGGAGGTCCGAATGGGAGGCTGTGACCAGTTTCTAACTATCCATCCATCTCCATATCTATATATCCGTACAGCTTCTTATCACCATTTTAAAACAGGTATCCAAAGTCTGCTTCCGTACAGTATCAAACTTCAGAACCAAGTTTTAAAATGGTTTCCAAATTCAAATCCCAAAGTTATTCACCGAAGTCCTGTGAGACTCCAGTGATCACTCACTTCACCTCTCTGGAGTGTATACATTTCAGTGCTGTACAGAGACTGTTCGCCATACAGCATTAAAACGAATTTTGGAGCGGAGAGACTTCAGATCTTGCATCCGAAGCTTTCTTCTCTCATCCCTAATTCTGACATCATGCTCAATCATAATTTTTTTCACTCCATTCACTTCTACAGGAGTTCCAAAAATATCCGAGCGAGAGCCCTTGGCTATTTTTGGAAGTCCCGTAGAAACGAGTGGCGAGTGCACTGCTCCATACACCTCTATGGGACTGCCGGAAATAGATCAGCCATTTTCAGAACTCCCACAGACATGACACCATGCGCGCCTGTTCCCCATTCACTTCGGGTATCCCGTTCTGGAGGTAGGAATGGGTCCCAGAGTTGGGAACTGCACCTGATACTAGTGGTACTTCCTGGCAAAAAATATTGGACAATATCACTAATATGCAGCTTATTCCTAGTAACATACTGATAGCACACTTACCAATGGCCTTAATGACCCAAACTTCTCTAAAGCATTCTTGAATGGGGTGGGCGTGTGGGGTGCATTATCCCCCATAAATTTATGATTTGGCGTCACAAACCTAAAATAAAAAAAATAAAAAAAAAGGGAGAAAAATGTAATTTTTAGCAATTCGGCTATATTTAAAGGGGTTGTCTGGGTTCACAGCGTAACCCGGACATATCCCCTTTTTCACCCAGGCAGCCCCCCTGATAAGAGGCTCGGAGCATTTCATGTTCCAATGTTCTCCCTTACCCTGCACTTAATCACGCATGGCAAAGGCTGTTTATGGAGATCCGGTGACATCATCGGCACTAATGGCCAGGCTTTAGCGCTGCCCTAGCATGTAAAATGGCTAGGGCAGCACCAAAACCAGTCCATCAGAACCGGTGACATCACCGGCAACACTGCTAAGCAGAAGCCTCCAAAAAGCCATTGCCCTGCACCATCGAGCACAGGGCAGGGAAGAGCATCGGAGCATTAAATGTCAGGGAGACTGCCTGGGTGAAAATGGGGATATGTCTGGGTTCAGCTCTGAACATGGACAAGCCCTTTAAAGAGGACCTTTCACCACTCCTGACATGCCTGTTTTAATAGCTTCATGCATTCCTCAAGTAATAACAATTCTGTAACATCTATTCTTATGGCTCTATGTTGTGTCATTCCTTTATTATTTGCACTAGAAGTTATGAATGAATTGCTATTTGTCTTCAGTAAGGGAACAGAGGGGAGGTAACAAGTTGGGGGTGTGTCCCTGTAGAGTCTGAACATGACAGCACTGATTGGATAGAGTCAGACTGTACAGGTACACACCCCCAACTGGTCACCTCCCCTCTGTTCCTTTACTGAAGACAAATAGCAATTCATTCATAACTTCTAGTGCAAATAATAAAGGAATGGCACAACATACAGTCATAAGAATAGATGTTCCAGAATTGTTATTACATGGGGAATGCATGAAGCTATTAAAACAGGCCTGTCAGGAGTGGTGAAAGGTCCTCTTTAAATTAACTTACAGTTGCACACTTCATAAAACTTATTTAGTATCATCAAAATGCAAGGCAGGCAAACATCTGCTAGGACAGATCCACACCTTATTTTGTAGTCAACAGTGTTAACACTACGGTCTTCAAAGGTTTCAAGTCTGTGCTTTCTGATGTGAAGTGAACAGAATGAAGGTGAAAAAACTTACGCCGAATTCTTCTGTAGCAATGGCGTTTTGTCTCGATGGAGAGGTGTGGTTACAACCACCTTTTGGCTGCAGACAGGTGTGGAGGTTAAAGATGGATTTTCCAGCTCCAGTGCATCATGTTTCGACCAAAAATTCAAAAACTAAGAAGAAAAAAAAATTGCTCAAAATATTGGTTCACTGGTAGGGATGAGTGAACTTGTGTTTCAAGTTCGGCATAAAAGGCTCTGGTTCGGTTGATCTAAGATTTCCGTTATGGATTCCACTACCACAGACCACGAGTTATAGTCCATGGTAGCGGAATCCATAACCGAATTCTTAGATAACCTGAACCTTGCACACTGAACTTGCTCATCCCTATTCATTGGGAAAAGAGTTACAGGTGCATTGTGCGTTTTAGAGCAGTAGGTTTTTGGTGTATGATCTTATAGCACAGGCATGATAAAACACCTAAAAGGTTACGACACCCAGGACCCCCACTGATCCGCATTTTGAGAAGACTCGGGCGCTGCAGCCTTCTCTCTGCTTACCAAGCACAGCGCCGTACATTGCATTGTATTGCATTCACTTCAATGGAGCTGAGCCGCGCCTAGGTCATGTGACCGATAACGTGACGTCACTTGGCCAAGGAAAAGCTGCAAGAAGGCCGCCATTGTCGCTGTTTTCAGAAAAGGCTGATCCATGGGGGTCCCGGGTGTCGGACTGCCACCAATCAGATACTGATGACCTATCAATGTAAAACTCCCAGAAAACCTCTTTAATTCAATCTCATTTAATAAAGTGTGATCGGCTGCTTTAGGAAGAGTGTCCCTCTATCCATTTACAGGGGGAGTGGAAGGGGATTTGTGGCCCCCCTTATTGGAGGTAGGAGTGTCTGACATTCAAACAATGATGAATTCCAGCACTTGTTTCTCCAGAATCCTGAGACAAATTCCACCCGCTTTCAATTTTGGGCAAAAGTGCAATTAAGGGGGTTTTCAGGATAGATGAAATTCTCCCCAATGGCATGATACAGGGGACAGCCATTACAATGGTGGGACCCTCGCTGATCATGAGAGCAGGGGCCCCATACTTCTAAAATGCATGGAATATCAGGTCAAGCATGGGTACTACCGCTCCCAGTCATCCCTATGGAACGCCCAAGTGCCACAGACAACAAACGGAGCAGTAGGGCACATGCCGCTCCATTCATTTTGGGGGTATGGGGCTCCTGTTCTTGTAATCACATGTAGTGGCCCCAGTGCTCAGATCACTACCAATCTGTTATCCCCAAGCCGCCAAATGATTATATTTTCCAGTATGCCCTTATACTTCTTCCCTAACCAGAGGATTTCTCCATCTATAAGCTCCGGAGTTCCTCTAATATCTCCTTGTCCTCTTTACGGAGTCATACCTGTGATGGAGAGAAGGGCAGTGATTTAACAGGAGTGCTTTTGGGGGTCATGCTATTTGTATCTGTAGTGGAGGCACTAGTGTTGGCCACACTTTCCGTCACAGGCGACAATGTGATCTTCCTCTTCTTGTGATGTTTCAGCAGGGATGGTGGGGTCCCAAATCCAGCATGTGGACGTGGAGATATAGGAATCAACTCCCCCTTGCTACCCTTACTCAGGTCAGACAAGGTGTGTCCATCTAGACGATATTCAGTAACATTGGTTGCAAGGGGTTTTGATGACGTCTCAGAGTTAGGACTGCCAACATCAGTAACCGCAGATTCATCCGCCAAATCAAAACTCGTAAGGTCACACCAACCTTCAGCATCCTAGGTAAGAAAATGTAACCCCATGATCAACACAACGAAGGTCAAACTACATTATCTTTTACCTTTGTCATATTCTATTGGTGGTTGGATGGGAAAGATCAGACCACTGAGCTACAGAAAGGGGTCGTCCAAGTTAAAGAAGAACTCCCGCAAAAATTTTATTCTCTAACCTGTTAGAAAGGTGCATGATATAATCTGTAGTGAATGTCATCTTCTTATCAGAGGCTGAAATTGAGAGTTTCCACTCTCTTCTTATTGTAGCTGGGTCATGTGACCAACTCCCTGACCTCCAACTGACCCAGGACAGCAAGCCAGTCACTGCTCTATTCATTCCTATGAGACTGAAAGTGAGGCTCCCATAGGAATACATAGAGAATTAGACTTCCTGTCCACACATAAGGTGCTGTGTGAGTTGGTGGGTCTAATTCCTAGTCACAAGACACAGATAAGAAACTTCAGGATGATATAACTCAAAAATTCAGCTACTGGTAAGAAAATTACATTCACTACAGATTACATCATGTACATTTCTAGCAGGACATGGAATAAAAATTTTTGCGGGAGTTCATTAACTAAAAATGTGTCTTATGCCAATAATTGCCTTAAAATAAATAAAAACTCCTATACTCATCTGTTTCTCCTCAGTTGTTCTCTGTTCTGCAGCTCTGGTCATCCTCCTAGTTTATATCCACAAGGCTGCAGTGTTGATGTAGAGTTATACAGCATGTGACCACTGCAGCCAATCACTGTCCTCACTGTCAACAATTTAGGTGATAAATGTACAATCCTTGTGACCTCAATTGATCAGGAGAACACGTGTCCCCCGAGTGCGCCAATTGAAAAGTAGCACACACGCGTGACCACATCTCCATTCACTTCTACGGGACTGAGTACGAAGCTTGGCTATCTCAGTCAATCCAACGAAGTGAATGGAGAGGGAGCCCTGTATGCACACAACTGCTACAGTAACAGAGTACTTTGGGACTCCCGTTTTAGTGAATGATGGGGTCCTCGGGGTCGGGCCCCCATTGATTGTATATTTATCACCTATTCTATGGTTTAGAATGATGTTCACGAGTCAATGCCTTAAAGGGGTTGTCCGGGTTCAGAGCTGAACCCGGACATACCCAGGTTTTGACTCCGGCAGCCCTCCTGAACAGGGCATCGGAGCATCTCATGCTCCAATGCCCTCCGTTGCCCTGCGCTTTTGTTTGTAAACATTCACTGCCGGGCGGAAGCTTCCGCCCGGCAGGGAGTCCGGTGACGTCACCGGCCGTAATGGGCCGGCTTTAGCGCTGCCCTAGCCGTTTGAATGGCTAGGGCAGCGCTAAAGCCCGCCCATCAGCAGCGATGACGTCACCGGGCTCACTGCCGGGCGGAAGCCTCCGCCTGGCAGAGCCCGGTACGCATAGGATGCTCCGATGCCCTGTTCAGGCGGGCTGCCTGGGTGAATTGAAAGGTATGTCCGGGTTCAGCTCTGAACCCGGACAACCCCTTTAAATATCTCAGGTACAAGGCTCTACATGCTGAAACATGTGAATAAGGAATGGGGAGGAGAGCATCTTGCTGAAAAATGTTCTAAAAATTTCCTCAAAAGCAAGCATGCTAAACTTGGGAAAGAGTAGCTATAATTCACAAAGTCTTGGAAGCGCCTTACCGATTCGATCATGTCATTGCTTGGCACTAGGCAGTTGACATACTCCACCATCCATTTCTCTGGGGCAGAATTCACAGAGGTCACGGCAGATGAGGGGCTGGACCCTGCACTCTCCTCTTCCTCGCCTTCGCTCAGCTGCTCAGACTTCACCTCAACTATTTTCACTTCCATGATGTCAGAGCTGGGGCCATGTTCTACAGTCTCCACTTTGACTTCAGAAACCAGGCACGGTTCTTTCTGTAATCAGAGACAAATAAGTAGGATCCTCTACCACAATTTAGATGCACATTTCAGGTCACACAAAAAAAAACTAGTACCTCTTCCACAACAGCCTGATAAGTAGAGTCTTCCTTTTCGTCCTTCTCCTCTGTGACGCTGATCTTCATTCCATTCAGATAGCCGCCTATCTCCACCTTCCGCTTGATGGTTGAATTCCAATGATTTTTCACTGCATTGTCTGTCCTATGGATGAAACACACAGATCCATGAGATACTCGAAGTCCGAGAAGGAAGGGGAAAAATGGGGATAGAGAAACTCCTAAATCCCACCCCACATACAAAAGTCATTAACCTCTTACTGTCTAGGCTTAATTGACCAGACATTTCTTAGAGATTTTGTGCATGTGGTGGGTTTACCGGCCCTAACTTTATTATTTGTTGGGCTACCAAAAAGTTATTCCCTATCCACAGGACAGGAAATAACTGATCACTGGCAGGGTCTCATTCCCCCACTCTGATGGAGTGACAGGTGACACATGTGCCCTTCTGCTCATTCTCTATGGGAGCAATGGAGATAGGATCAGTGACTGTTTCTGTGAGTAAAAACCTCTCTTCTTATTGTAGCTGGGTCATGTGACCAACTCCCTGACCTCCAACTGACCCAGGACAGAAAGCCAGTAACTGCTCTATTCATTCCTATGGGAGCCTCACTTTCAGCCTCATAGGAATGAACAGAGAATTAGACTTCCTGTCCACACACAAGTCTATGTGTGAGTTGGTGGGTCTAATTGCTGGTCACATGACACAGATAAGAAACTTCAGGATGATAGAAGTCGAAAATTCAGACACTGGTAAGAAAATGACATTCACTACAGATTACATCATGTACATTTCTAGCAGGACATGGAATAAAATTTTTGTCGGGAGTTCTTCTTTAATCAGAATGATGAACCCTAACAGAAAATATCCCCGGTTTAATAGATCATGCTGACAGAAGCTCTTTACAGATGCGCCAAAATAAAGTAAAAACTACACCCTGTTTCAGCCCCTAATCTAATAAGATGACCCATATAAAGGGCAGTTTTGTTTCACATGGAAAGTGAAAGGGAGTCAGTCTGTTAGCAGTTTAATGTAGTCAAAACTGCTGGGGAGAGCACAAACATACCTTTTATCATCAAGGCTAGTGCAAGTATGAACTTTTATTCTGCTCCTGCAAGTGCCAAGGCTTCACAGTAAAGTGCACTCGGCATTGAGCTGCTTCATAGCCCCCCACCCCAAGTGACAGCTGGAGTGGTCTCCTGGCTCAGCCATCACTCAGATCAATGCAGAGAGCACTTCACAGTTAAGCTCCCCCTCCAATGCACTTGCAGAAACAGAATCTGGCAGAATAAAGGTCACTTTTATACTTCTCCTGATAGTAAAACAGTGTATGTTTTTTGTGTTTTTACTGCTCTTCCCAGCCCCTGGTCAAAACTGCTGACAGGCTCATTTTAATTAATCTGGTAGGCCTTTCTTTGCAGTGAAATGAGCAGAAGCTTATTCTTGCTCTACTGGTGTAGGACTATGTACCAGCGGCTTTAATCAACGTAATGAATCAGTATAACCATCAGCAAAAGGCACTTAAGAATTCAAAGCATTGAAACATCACATACCGCCCAGGCAACAGCTTTGCGATTTCTGCCCAGCGATTGCCTAGAAGTTTGTGCGCTTGACAGATAATCCGATCCTCCTCTTCGGTCCAGGAGGACTTCTTCACCTCTGGATTGAGGTGGTTATGCCAGCGTTCACGGCACTGTTTCCCCAACCTTCCCTTTAGTTGCTTTGCTATGAGTGTCCAGTGCTTAGTTCCATACTTCTTCACCAGCTCAATAACCTGCAGGCACAGGAGGTGACACATTGACAAACGGGATCAAAGTATTATAACATTACCAGGATATTTGTGCGCTTCGCCATAACTCCTACCTTCTCATCTTCCTCTTTAGTCCACGGTCCTTTGACACGGTCAGGATGAAGAACGCGGAGCCATCTTTGTTGGCATTGCTGCTCTGTCCGGTTCTAAATAAAAGACAATGGAAATTTATTGCCAAAGCTAGTTTAAAAGGGCTGTATCAAGATCACTTATCCCATGAAAAGGTGAAAAGTGTGTCCGGTGGGACCTCCAAAGATCCCAGGAACAGGGGTTCTGACTCCCCGATTCAAAGGGAGCGGCGGTTCAGCAGAAGCACTGCCACTGCATTTCAAGTGCACATGCTCATCCAGCAGGCAGACCCCCATCAGACAATTAACTATCCACAGGAGAGGTGTTAAAGGGGTTGTATAGCTTCAGGAGGAAACCAGACAGTTGCAATACTTGTAAGATGATCACTTACCTAGCAGATCCCACGCCGCCAATCTATTCTTCCAGGTGGGCTGTTTACCCAGCTGCAGCGGCGATGTCCAATTGACAACACATGACCGCTACAGCCAATCATTGGCCTTAGCAGTGCACCAAAGAGGCAAGGGATTGGCAGCAGTGGTTACGTGTTGTCAGTGTGACATCACTGCTGCAGCTGGGTATACTGAACCTGCCTGAGAGAACCGGAGTGGTGGCAAAGGATACACAGGGTAAGTGCTCATCTATTCTTTACTGCAGACACATCCCAAGTATTGTCCCGTTTCCCCCTGAAACCAGACAGCCCCTTTAAGTTATTAATCTTGTCCTAACTGCTTTGCCAGAGTGGCGCTCCAGCAGTGGGAAAAGTAGCTAACTGGAGGGGGGGAGGGCTGCTACCTCCTGAATGGTAGCAGCTAGAAAAATGCAACTGGTCTTGTTTGAAAGCAGACATGCAAAGCTTTTAGACAATATCAAAATGACAGCAATATGTTCGGGACAGAGAAAGATATCACTGATAGAAATCGGGATGCTGTGAATGCAGCTAAAAATGAAAGTAAAAAGTTTCACTCGCGATTATTCCCGATTTGATTTCTAACAGTGATTTCTCCTCTGTTGCTTGGACTTTAGCTGTCATTTTGGTCTTGTATTAAGGCGATATAGATGAGATATCACCATTCAGGAGATATCACCATCTAAAGCAGCTCTCCCCCCTCCAGTTAGCTACTTTTCACACTGCCTGAGCTGGACTCGGGCAAAAGAGTTAGGTGGTTATCTTCATACTTGTATATAATAGGTAAATTGATCAAACCATCAAAGACAATGTCCGGGCTACTCACAAGCATGTGGCTGGCTATGTGTTTCCATTCACCCGGCCCATACTTCTTCACAAGGCCTCTCAGCACTTCATCCTGGTAAAATAAAAGCGGGTATGAAAAAGCTTGCCCTTAGATTCTCAATACAGTTGCAAACACAATCACACAATTTTTTAAAAGGAGGGGTCAAAGGGATGACAACTGATAGTGTGTTTAATCCATGTTTAATTGGCCAGGTGACATACATGCACAGTGCACGGGCATGACTGTGTTGCCCCACAAAATAAACACTTCAAATTTGACTGACTGTCAGGAGTCTGAGAGCAGGGGCCCCAACAGATCATGCGAAAGGTAGTGCCCATTTTGGCAGAGGACATGCGATGGGTATGTCAGACTTTGATGGTATATACTAGCAATATGACATCAGAGTTAGATGTGTGCGGGTCCAACTCTGGGACCTGCATCTATCCCCACAATAGGTCCCCTAAACAGCGCACCACACATATTGAAGTGCTCTAGATTCACTTCAGCTATTTTGGGAAATCCTACAGATGTGAATGGAGATTGCACAGCACATGCACAGCCACCTCTCCATTCACCTCTATAGGTGTGCCGGAAATATCCGAGCCAGGGCTTTGGTGTTTTCACCCACAGAAGTGAATAGAGGGTGGCCATGCTTGCACAGTGCAATCTCCTTCACTTCAGGGGCCCATTCTGGAGACAGTTGCAGGTCCCAGAGGTGGGGCCGTCGCCTATCTGACTTTGACGGCATATCCTAGCAATATGCCATCAAAGTCTGAGATGATACAAACCCCCTTTAACTCCACAGGACTGGAGATACCAGAGTACCGCCCGGAACTACCACTAACATCCACTGAGAACACACAGAGCTGGACGGTGTCACTGGCTGCACAGCGGCCATCAGACCATGATGTAAATAGCGATGTCCTAAAGAGCCTCACCTCCTCATGGGTCCATTTCACCTTGACTCTGTTTTCTCTGTGCTCTGGAACATCAGAATCTGTGTCTTGATAATGAAAGTCTTCCAGATCGTCACTGCCGAGAGAAAGGGAAAGGTATACGTTCATTACAGAGGAGAAGCTGGAGAGAGCTGGCAGCATGGCGCTCTCCATCACAGTCTATGGGAAAACTTCAGCACCTCTTGCAGGTATGCGTGTAACAGACGTGTTTGCCAGGATTTTATAATAATCTTACAGGCCATCAGTGTGTGATTGAGAGTCCCAATTGGTCTATTTTAAAAATTTTAACCCACATCTCTGTGCTGTATTGACTTTATCTAGTAGCAGGATCTGAATTTTCACTCTGTTCCATCAGGCAGCTCAGCTGATGGCTCCTCATCTGATCTCTGACCTTATAAACACTTATAGATCAAATCTTATCTTACTGATAAGAATGTGGCTTAAATAAAAGTGGATTTACATGTCCTGAACGCTCATTCCCGACAATCTGCCCGTCTAAATGTGCCACCGATAACCCGCTAGACGAGCAGTTTCTGGGTAACAGATGTGTGGTGATCTGCTGCCCAGAAACAATGCAGCTGTATGAGGATGAGGCAACAGCTCGTCTGTACTGTGGAGGAGATCGCTGCATGTAAACACAGCGCTTCACCTGCTCTCACCTCCACTCTCGTCGATCACTGGCTGGAAGGTACCATGGCGCAAGTGCCGCGCCCCCTCTTTAGCCTGCCACCATACTGTTAGCATTGCAGCTCAGTCCCATTCACATTAATGGGACAACGTTGCAGCAAAATATAATGCCAGACAGCTCCCACTAAAAATACTGAGCTGTGCCCAGTACACAACGGAGAAGACTGACCGACGGGGGGCACGAAGAGTCAGACCCTCACCTGCCCAAGGTCTTATTCACACAACCGCGTCCAATTTCCATCTGAAAAAAATAGAGCCGTAATAAATGAATAGCACAGACGGCTTCTGTGTGTAACCCATCTTTCTCCTCACTCCCATACACTGGATGGGCGAGTCTGACCCGCAGACACCGAGCTGTAGGACGAGCAGTCAGTTCCTCAGATCCGGCACAAGGATCCGTGGGAGGAAAAAAAAAAAAAAAAAAAGCCCGTTCCTGAACGCTTCTGGTCCCTGACAGACCGGAAGTCACCTGGTCCCGTCAGCAGCCATGTTTGTCTGAAGTTCAGTTCACTTCTGTCTACAGACTGGGAGCGGTGCGGTATTTGCCGTTTACGTATGTAGGTCATCACCGTTCTGCCGCTGGTCTAATTTTGATTATATAATTATATTTTGTCCATCCCGTAGGAATACTCATCTGACGGGGTCTTATACTAATATAATCCCACTAATTTAGCCACTTTATAGACTCCGCACCGCCCGGTCATTTATGAATATGTCTTACTGGAAATAAAGAATACCACAGAACAAGTCTTGGGTAAGGTGGAATTTCTTCTCTATGCACTAGAACGTCGCATGACAAGCAGCGACAACCGATTCTAGCACACGTGACTGGCCGCAGCGCTCAGAGGACCAAGCCACTGAGGGTTCATCAGGGACCGAAAGAAGCTGGAAAAGGGCAGCGGAGCCAAAAGAAAGGCGAGCGTTTATTACCATTGGGCACATAGGACCATAAGGCCTCATGCACACGACTGTTTTGCAGTCCGCAAACCACGGATCTGCAGAACATGGATCCTGAGAGGTTATCCTTCTTCACATCGGTGAGGATTCTATTGCTGGGACCCCTACTAATCACAAGAATGGGGACCCCATACCCCTCAGGGCCCCCTGAAATAACCAGAGCTGCAGGCCAAGTATGTGAACTGCAGCTCCATACATCCCTAAGGGAGCTCCGGAAATTGCTGAGCGCTGTACTTGACCGTCTCCGGAACTTTCAGAGATAAAATGGAGTGACAGTGCGCATGCCCGATTTGCCGCTGAATACATTTTGGAGGGATGCAATGCTTGGGGGTCCCTGCAGTTGGACCCCCCCCCCCCACTCTGTGGGCTGAGCAGTATCATTTCCATTAGAGAAACAGAATGGAAATAACGGCAGCGCAGGATCCATCACATGACGGACACAGAGTCAATGGGGTTCCCATCAAAAGAGCACCAGACGGCAGTAAGGTCACCGCTTTCTAGAACCACGTGGTGACCCGTTTCAGGTCCAGGAATAACCGTCACAGCACCGACAACAAAGGTCACCTGAAAATGACAACCGCCCCCCGGCGATCAGGTGCCCCCAGGGCAGCCTCACTCCAGTTCTGCCATTTAAAGGGAACCTGTCACCTCCTTGGGCTAAAAAAAACTGTTAGCAGTACCTTAATTTATGTTCCAGCGTGATTCAGAAGATGATCTTTGTAAGGAGAAGAGATCCTTCAAACTGTGTAAAATTCATATTTTAATCCTCCGTTGGCGCGCTGCCTTGACTCGGCTTGAAGTCAAGGGGGCAACGGCCTCCTTGACTCGAGTCAAGTAAACCACTCCCCTTGGCAAGATGATGGACAGTTTGCTGATGGGCCGGGGATCGCGCAAGTCTCGCGCATGCGCGGTGCGCGATATCTCCCTGCGCGATCCCGGCCCCAGCTCTTCAAATTCCGGGCGCCTGTGCCTGTACTGCGCATGCGCCAAGCGCTCGCTTACTGCCCCCTTGACTTCAAGCCGAGTCAAGGCAGCGCGCCAACGGAGTTTTAAAATATGAATTTTACACAGTTTGAAGGATCTCTTCTCCTTACAAAGATCATCTTCTGAATCACGCTGGAACATAAATTAAGGTACTGCTAACAGTTTTTTTTAGCCCAAGGAGGTGACAGGTTCCCTTTAAGTATCTGTCACTACAGCCAGAGAGGAAAGCTGAACTGCTGCTCAGAATCCATAACACAGATAGAAAAACACACTGAATGTAAATATTCTAGTTAAAAGAATCAGTCGATTTTACTAATTTTGGGGTTTTCCCTCCGAGTCCCAGGATAGGCGATAACTGTTAGATTGACTGCCCCAGTGATGACGGGAATGGAGGGTCCTAAGGTATCCTCTCTGAATGGGTTGGTATTTAGCACTCAATACACTGACGGGCATGTCAGCGGCCTCCATTTTTATGAGAAAAATAGCGCTGCATGCATCGCCATGATCCTACAAGCAGTAGTACAAGTCAGTCATGTGGTGCCGGCAGCCATCAGAGGCGCCACTGGGTCATGGTTTCAATTCAAAGCAGACAACAGGTGTGATGTGAACGAAAGCCGATTGACAATATAACAATCTGATCTGTGCTCGTTTACAAGGTCTTTTACCCCAGGGCAGCACACCTGAAAGGCACCAGTATAATCGCTGGCCCCCCAATCAGGGCGATGTGATGCTGACCTGCGGCTATTTTAACGCCCATTCACTGGAATTGGGGCAGGAATCCAGGGGGATCCACAAAGGGCATAGGAGGTCATGTGGCAGTGCACCCACTAATAAAAGTGCACACAAACGGCAAAAGAACTGAACGCTAATGGAAGAAAGTCACACAGAGGCCACAAAGGAGGGCGAATCGGGTGACTCCAGGATCCTACACCCGTACAAACACTAACAGGACATTTACAGGGGGTTCATCGGGCCTGTAAAGGTCACACACACCGAGACATGCTCCCGGAGCTTCCCGTCTCACCTGCGTCCCATCCGGGCCATGACGGTCGCCAGGCCGCCGTTTCGGGCGTTATTGTTTTTCCTATCTCCCGCCCGCTGCGCGCGCAGCTCTGTTACGCCCTTTCCGGGGTCGGAGAGCACGCGATGACGTCACGGAAAAGGGGGACAAGCCCGGAGAAGCTTAGACGTGCCAAGACCGGGGGGCGGGGCTGACGTGCTGCAATGCTTCAATCAGAGAGCAACGCGGGGAGGAGGCCAGAAAAGAGCGCGCAATCTGAAAAGAAGACAGCAGGGAGTGAGTGGCCGCCATCAGCAGGGGGCGCCAGAGGCTGATGCGCATTCTCTCTTCCCTGATTTTTTTTTTTTTAATTTCGATTTTAATTTTTTTTTTTTAAAATCAGCCGGCATATAAACGCAAAATGAACGGGAAGTCTAGTAAAGTACTGCTGTGACACGTTTCATATCAGGAAAGGTGTTGAGCCTCTTATATTAGGGTATATTTACACCTTCAGGTTTTTGATGCAGTTTATGAAGCCAGAAGTGGATTCAAGAAAAGTAATATTTGTCCTTTATACTTACCGATACTGTAATATGATGTGGATTTGCTGCACATGAATCCACGGTGACCAATCCACAGCACATACGTTCTGTGTGGACATAGCCTAAGGCTAGGGCTACACGACGACATTTGTCGCATGACAATTTTTATAATGGAGTCTATGGTGTCACACTGCGACATGCTGTGACTGCGACACAACAGTCGCACAAACTCCATCCAAGATGGATTTTTCTGCGACAGCATAGACTTCCATTATAAAAATTGTCGCGCGACAACTGTAGTTGTGCACTATGTGTAGCCTTAGGCTGCCAGCATACGTTGCAGTCTACGTGTGTTTTTTCGTGCGGATTCTCATGTCAAAACTGCCCACCGTCTGCGAACGTGGACCCATTCACTTGAATGGGGTCCGCACCGCAAAACTGTGGTGCACGTACTACTTTTTTTTGCAATGTGGTGGCACGGACAGAAACCCCACAGAAGCACTCTGTAGTGTTTCCACACCGTGCCTCTGCACCATCAACTGAATGGGGCCGCATCCGTGAAACGGTGCGCTCATGGGCACAGCCGACACACACTAAATGCAGGTGTCTTGGCGGCGAGCACATGGATTTCTGCTAACCCCATTTCAGTCACCAAAATTTCAAAACAAAACTTTTCGTGTGTAAAGCCCCCCTCCAAGGTACATTCAAATGGTATAAGGCTTCATGCACACGACCGTATGTATTTTGCAGTCCGCAAAAAATATGGATGATGTCCATGTGCATTCCATATATTGAACAGCTGGCCCGTAATAGAACAGTACTGTCCTTGTCTGTAATACGGACAATAATAGGACATGTTGAACGGAACGGACATGGAAAGAAAATATGTTCGTGTACATGAGCCCTAAAGGCGAGACTACATCAACTTTTTGTAGCGCAAGTGACTGATTTTAACTATTCAACTACAGCTTCAGTCCAAATGAATGCAACCTTGTGGACTGAGGCTGTCGTTCAATAGTTGGGCTACAAAATATTGTTGCATGGCCGGACTGAAAAGGGGACTTATGACACTTTTTACATCCCTTAGGCCTCTTTCACGCAAGCGATTTTTCCGTCAGGGTGCAATGCGTGAAGCAAATGCATAGCATCCGCGTGCACAGCATGTTCTATATTCTGTGTTTTTCACGCAGCTTTGGTTCCATAGAAGTGAATGGGGCTTCAGTGAAAAATGGATTGAATCCGGATGCGTTTTTCACTGATGGTTGCTAGGAGGTGTAGATTGTTAGGCTACTTTCACATTTGCGGCAGGGGATTCACCCGCCGGATCCATGCTGCCGCAGGTGCACGTGTGGGGTGCACATGTCCTAGTTTTGGTCCGGCCGCCTCTCGGCAAGTTTGCCGTGCTGCGGCCGGCCTCCATTATAGTGAAAGGGGGCCAGAGCGTAGTTCCTGCCACACACGTGTACCTGCGGCAGCACGGATTCGGCGGGTGAACAGCCCTGCCAGTATCCCCTGCCGCAAATGTGAAAGTACCCTTATTCTTTTTCACACATGTGAAAAACACATCAAAACTGATTGCACCCACGTGGGAAAAAGCTGAACTCAATCGTAGACGAAACTGACTGAACTTGCTGGCAAAACCATCAGTTTGTTTCCTGAACAGACCCTGACAGCATCCGTAATGTTTGTGTGAAAGAGGCCCTAGTAAGGCCCCTTTCACACGAGCGGGAGACTCGCATGTCTCCCACAACGGATCTACAGGGCTTGTCTCCGCACTGACAGGGATCGCATAGCATTATATGCGATCCCTGTCCGTGCCGAGTCCAGCCCTGTAGATGCGTTGCGGGAGACATGCGAGTCTCCCGCTCGTGTGAAAGGGGCCTAAATGTGCCCCACCATTACAGGTCCAGAAGCAGCTGTCTGCCTGATCCTCCCATAACGCAATGTGACTCCAAATCACTGTAAGAAAAAAAGTAATCCAGCTCACCCACTAATAAGCTGAATAGGATCACTGTGCACAGATCCTACCAGCAGGGGCGGACTGAGAACTTAAAATGGTCCTGGAAAAAATACTAAAAGTGGCCCTGTTTTGTAGTCGGGTCCAAATTGACAGAAGGCACGGCCAACAATACCATATTGTGGCACATTATACCACCCTACAGAGCCAAATACCACAGTCCAGCACAAAATACATCCCCAAAAGCTCCCACTGGCCGGCGGTGAGGAGGGCTCAGGCAGCCCCCTGGGCATTGGCCCACCAGGAAACTTCCCTGTAAGGTCTATGGCCAATCCACCCCTGCCTACCAGACATCTGTAGTGCAACACATCCAAAACAAGAAACCTAGCACCCCTGGATCGGATTGTTTTGGATGTATTGCACGACTCCAAATCAGTGCTGAGAGGGGCGGGTGTGACCCTGATTTCTGCTGACGCCAGGTGAATGCAATACATAAGGCCCATATAAACCAGTGGTGTGGTGGAGGAGCTCAGTAGAGTCTGGTGAAGGACACAGAGGTAATGTGTATAATGTGGTGTACTGTTGATCAGGAGGCGGTTGAAATATATTATAGAGTGCTGGAGGACCAAAGTAAGGTTATTCAGTCAAAGCCAGAAGTGGATCCAGCAGGGAGGAGATTTGTAAGTGCTCATGCACACAACTGTATGTATTTTGTGGTCTGCAAAAAATATGGATGGCATCTGTGTGCATTCAGTATTTTGCAGGATGGAACATCTTTCCATATATTTTTTTTTTTTTTTCCATTTCAATGGGTCCAAAAAAAGAAAAAAAGCTTGTGTGCATGAACCCTTATGCTGCATTCTCTTTTGTGGCAAAGTGATCTGGTGGAAATCAGGCATTTAGTGCTCATGCATGTGGCTGTTGACTGGTCATGCCTGCACGGTGGTCTGCAATCTACAGGCACCGGCTGTTTGAACGATGTATCATGGATGAGGACCCATTCACTTGCAATGTGGATTGCAGACCTCATTCAGGTGAATAGTTCTGCAGACAGCAGCCACAAGATTGGTGCCTGCAATTTGTGGTCCTCAGCATGGGCAAGGCAGGCATGTTTTTGTGCATGGGCCCTTATGCTGAAAACTGGGTGGATTACTGTCAGATCACAGTATAGAGATGTTGTTTGTAAACCTTCAGGTTTTTTTTTATCACGCGTGTGAAAAATGCATCGCACCTGAGCGGAAAAAACTGAACGCAATTGCAGACAAAACTGACTGAACTTGCTTGCAAAATGGTGCGAGTTTTCCTGAACGCATCCGGACTTAATCCGTCACGCTCGTGTGAAAGAGGCCTAATCTGGCAATGCTGGATCTGGTGAACTCAGGCAGGCTGTTGTCTGATGTAAATGTTCACTGGACATATAGATGTGGCTTTAGTCCTCCCTTATATCTCTGGTTCCTTTCTCATCCACTTCTGGTTTGGCTGAAAAACCTGCAGGAAAATCTGCCCCTAAATACTGTGGAGGAGATTTAGCAAAACTGATGCAAGGGAAAACTGGCCTAGCTAACTTGGAAAATGAAAGAAGGAATCTGGTTGCTATGAGCAACTAAGCCAGTTTTCCCTTGAACTAGTTTTGATAAACCTACTCTAAGCCTATCCTTATAGGGACTTGTTAGGTTGTCCCTAGGCTTGAGCGAATCGATCATTAGATCATAGATCTGAAGTCTATTTTGTTAAACTTCGTTTGTAATGCTGTTTCCTTACAGCATTAAAGGGGTTTTCCAGGATTTTACTACTGATGACCTAACCTCAGGATAGGTTATCAGTGTCTGATCGGTGGGGGTCAGACACCCAGAACCCCGGTGATCAGCTATTTGAGAAGGTTCCGGTGCTCCTGTGAGCGCCTCTGCCTTCTCGCAGCTTACCAAGCACAGTGCCGTACATTGTACAGCGGCTAAGCTTGGTATTGTGGTCAGACCCATTCACTTGAATGGGGCTTAGCTGCTCCTAGGCCACATGACCGATGACCGTGATGTCACTGGCCTAGGAAAAGCTAAAAGAAGGCCGTGGCTCTCACGGGAGCACCGGTGCATTCTCAAACAGCTGATCGGTGGGGGTCCTGGGTGTCGGACCCCCACTGATCAGATACTGATGACCTATCCTGAGGATAGATCATCAGTAGTAAAATCCTGGAAAGCCCCTTTAAAATGTATTGTCTCCATGCAGTAAAGTTTCATCTTGGCCAAAGTTGCGCAAGGCTTCGGTGAATGACTTCAGTATTCCTATCTGTGTAATTAAAAACATTTTAAAATGTGAATCTGAAGGCAGCTGTGGTACCAAGGTACCAAAGGCCACTTCCAATTCCCATTTTAAAGTGTCATTTCCCCCACCACCACCCCGGTCCATCCCTGGTTTGGGGTTATAAGTACTGATGCTAAATACTGACTGTGTGAAAGTAGTCTTGGGATGTAATGAGATGTAGTCGAAACCTCATTGGGTAAAAGGATACTTGGTCTTGCCGCAGGAGTTGTGGAAGCAGTGTGGCTTGGTCTGCTAAGCTCTTGGCGTAGCTCCCATTCACTACAATGGGAGTTACAGAAATGGCGGAGCTCCTGCCTGCTTGGCTATTTCCATAAGGCTGGTGCTTAGTCTCATCTCGCTGTGGAAACTGTGACATGGGACAAACCTTTTACAAACAAAAACCACGCTCCGGACTCACAGCGCAGCTCCTGCCCTGAACTCCCGGCACTGAGGGGGGGGTCGCATAGCGTTATATTGATTTATGATGCTATATAACCCTTACAGTTCTGGAATGTATTGGATAACACTAACAGCATTATGTCAGTGTAATCCAATACATTCCAGACCTCTTCCATGGTCAAACTCCTTTTTAAAGGGGTTTTCCCATTAGTTATCCCCATCCATAGGACAGGGAATAAGTGTCTGGCTGGGGTTTGACCACTGGGTCATCTGCCAGTCTCTAAAAGGGGGCCCTGGGAGTTGTGGTCTGGGGCTGCTGCACAATTCAATTCGAAGGGACTGTCATAGTGCTTGTACTTTGCTATGTCCAGCAGTCCCATAGAAGGCATGTGGCCAGCAATGTCCGCCAATGCTTGGCAGGGGCACATGAGCCCATTTGTCTCCTTACAGACACCTATGGTCACTTGATACTAAAACTTTGAAAGCTGCCCCATCAGAAAAAAAAATGGGGAAATGCTGGTATGTGGCTAGCATATGTAGAACCTTTACTGGAAATCCTCATGTTCTGTTTCTCAGTTTTCTAGTGGTCAGGTGCTGGATGTAGAAGATGTCTTCTGGCTGGGACAGCAGTGGTGCAAGCCTATTTGTGTCTAATGCCAATCTCACATTGACTGAGATAATGGACACAGGATTTGTTGCAACAGTGAGGGGTAATTCCTCTCCATACCCTACACTTGAGCAGCTGGACCACAGAACAAAGTCTGGTGGATCCCCATTCTTTATCAAATCATCAGAGGCTACAACCTTGGCAAGTGGAGGAGGGAAGCTATGGCTGGGCATTGAAGAAGCTGGACCAACTGTTTGCAGATCTCCATTAAATCCTGATGTTCCAGTCTTTGAACAGTCATCAATAACCTCTGAACCTATTAACCAATTTAATAACTCAATTGTAGGGGTCTTCTATGGAGCCAAAGTGTCTACACCATGTAAGAAAGAGGGCTTAGAGAACTCTGACCCTCTTGTAGTAGATATTACCATCTCAAAGCTGCAAGATTCAGAAGTGGCTCTCAATGCTGTTGGACAACAGAAATCTGCCTCACCAATGTGGGAAATTTCTGAAATAAACTCTGTCCTGGAGGAGCACACTCCTTCCTTAGATGTCTCAATCTCTGACCTGAGGTTTCCAAATGGGTCTAACGAATCTGAACCTCAAGTTCCTGCTCATTCAGCTGCTTCTGCTCCCTTTGCTCAGTGGGTAGGTGTGAAGCACAAAGACATGGGACGTTCCTTCCTTCAACCATTCCGCTACCAGCGTCAACTGAGCGCATCTGAGATCCAAATTGGCGGTCTTGCCCCTCCACTCTGCTCTTTTCAGATTTCTGCAGTGTCTCCTGATAAGCCAGGCGAGTGGCAGCTTGAGGTAAAGGGAATACAGGCGCCCTAAGCTATTGTATATTTTACTGGCTTGATGCAGGCTTCATTACATGAATGATGGGTTCAGATGGACTGAATTCTACAATACAGATGAAGACAAATTTAGAATTTTCCATGGACCAAAAATTAGTAATGTAACTGTGTGCCATTGTCCCGGTCTTGTCTATCTTCAATGTGTGGATAAATAAAGTAAAACCTAATTATTTAAAAATGACTTGTACACATTCTCTTCCCAAGTGTTATCCCTCGAACTTAAAGGCTGTCTTTTTCACCAATATAACTAAGAGCACTGCCCCACAGAAGATTGCATGCACATCCCAGACATGCCTGTGTGCACTGTCTGTATTACATGTCACATCCCAGATATACCTGTGTGTCTATTACACGTCCAGGAAAAGCACTTTTATTCTGCAGGAAAACGGCTCCCAAGTGCCCAGCTCTGCTGCTGCAAGTGCCCAAAGCAAGCCAGACTAAAGAGGGGAGGGCTGCTTTAGCTGCTCATATCTTAGGACTAGTACCAGCTAGAAATATTGGCCTGACCAACCTTTCAAAATACACCCGAATCATGGCATTATATGCACTAAAACAGAAGATATAGCTGTTAGAAAAAGAGTCAGGAGTGAAAGCTGTTTACTTTCACTTTCAGCTAAAAGTAAAGCTGTTTTCCAGCAGAATAAGTGCTTTTCCTGGACATGTAATACTGACACATAATGCACACAGGTATGTCTGGGATGTGTCTGCAATCTTCTGTGGGGCACTGCTCTTGGTTATATTGGTGAAAATTAGGTGATTGACTCCCTTAACACCCAACTACTCTTGGTCACTTGGGCAGGGGGTCAAACTTCCTCATATATCTTCTGCAGCAGATCTGCCCAGTTCCCTTGCTATTGGCAGCCACGCTCCCTCAGTGCTGCTCTCATAGCTCCCTGGCTCGTCCATGCCTGCACGTGCACTAGTCCATGGAAGGAGTGTGCTGCTCCTGGGTCCTAAAGGCACCCTGCTTGTGTCAGAAGTTTCCTTCTGCTGTGACTGCAGTCCTGACTATACAGGGCTGAAGGGGCTTAGCAGAGAAACTTGTTAGAAGCTGAAATAAAGAAACTTTGCAAGAGGAAGAGAGACTGAGGAGAATCTGTGATGTAACTCACTGACTGCAGTGATGTAGCAGAGCCAGGAAGGTGCTGTGGACAACAAAGTGTGAGCAATCCTAGTGTCTGTCCTGTCTATGACCACTCTGCAATGTGATCTTATCACAGACATGTTTATTCCAGGCAGACCAACAGGTCAGGAGCTTTAACCCCTTCTGAGCTGTCAGTATGGCTGAGGTCAGTGATATCAGCAGCAGTCACTGTCATCTGTAAATATGTGCCCTCCCCTTCCTGCACACTGTATATAGTGATATATGATGCCCCCAATACAGTGATATGTGATCACCACTTTATACTGTATACAGTGATGTGTGACCCCCTGTATACAGTAATAGTTGACACCACCATACACTATATATACTGATGTGTGACCCCCCCCCCACCACTGCATACAGAGATCTGTGAATCCCTGTACAGTGACCCCTTTATACTGTATATAGTGATGTGTGACCCCCTGTACATTATATATAGTGACTTGAGACCCCCTGTACATTATATAGTGATGTAACTGTACTAAATTTATATATATATTTATATTCTCTTGTGACACCCCCCCCCCCCCCCTGTATGTTTTATATATAGCTATTTGACTACACTCATTTTCCCTTTTTTCCCAGATGAAGGGTAGTCATATATTCATAGATGATTGATGGGCTGGGAGCAGGTCATATGATAGACAGGAGGCTCCTCTGTATGGCAGCAGATCAATTTGTGCAGTCCGTGCACCTAAACAGAAATCTGACAGCTCAGAGCTGCCATAGATTTCTGGCTTCATCTGAGTCAGAAAACTGGTGAAAATGAACATAAATTAGTTGGGGTGACTGGTCACGCCCTGTCTCTGCCATTGTCACGCCTTTTTTAAAAAAAGTGCAGTTAAAAATTTGCATAGAGGGAGATTTATTAAAACTGCTATAAAGGAAAACTGGCTTTAGTTGCTCATAGCAACCAATCAGATTCCACCTCATTTTCCAAAGGAGCTTTGAAAAATGAAAGGTGGAATCTGATTGGTTGCTATGGGCAACCAAGCCAGTTTTCCTTTACACCAGTTTTGATAAATCTGTCCCATAGTTTGCAACTTTTTAACACCACTTTTTAGGAACAAGGGAAATGATAACTTCCCCCCCCCAACTCCAATGGCACACCTAGAAATGACTGGGCCCCACAGCAAATTTATGAAAAGGGTAACACCCCCCTCCTCCTTTACTGTTGGGACTGGGGCGTTCTTTCTATTGCTATGTCTGTACAACAGTTATTCACTGATAACTGGGTTATTGATATTATCTAAGGGGCTCTTGTCTCTATGGGAACACAGGTGGGCGGGGAGGTCATGTGACGGCTCCTCTAGACATGCTTGCTGCAGTGCATGCTGGGATTTTTACTTTCACTTTGCAGCTGCTCCTCCCACACAGCCTGTCTGAGGGAGCTCCTCCAGGGAAGTGTGTCATGGTGAACAGGTTAGATAAATGACGTACAGCCAGTACATGTCACCTGAGAAATACTTCATAGTGTTGGCTATTGTCTGGGGGAATTTTGGATTTTTGATACTTAGGGTGGCCAACCCCCTTTAATTGGTCCTCACTGCTGGAATCTGGCTGCATCACTCCACAGCCACCTCAGCAGGTCCTGGGAAGGTGTCATGTGGCCACAGCAGTGACCTGTCACCAATATGGTACATCACTGGGTCACATGCCACATGGGTGACTGACCACCTGCAGTGGCATGTGACACCATCAGGATGTTGATTCACAGCCATTCTGAAGGTTTTTTTTTGTTTTTTTTTTGTTTTTTGAGCACCAGCCTGGTAAGTGACATGCTGTCATTCATAAAGTGGATGTTTCTCATGACATTCAGTCAGAGCTTAAATGGGGCTATTTTTTTTTTTTACTTGTGCACATACTTCATGGCTTCTCTGTTCTCACCAATTTTCAAAGAAGGGTGAGACTTGGCAGAAGGTGTTGCAATCCATGTTTCTGGTCCACATCTGTTGCATTCATGCTTTTTCATGGACCCAGACTATAATGGGCATGATTAATTGACAAAATGGAGAATGCATCCGTGCTAAAAACACAGACCCACGGACTGTTCTAAAACAGCGAATACACACATTAAAATGAATGGGGATGAGTGCTGTCTGTGGAACACTGACGTGTGAATTAAGGTTGGGCGATTTACCGGTATTCACAAACGGAGATATTGCTGTTTCTTAATTATCATGGTATTTTAGTGGCATCATGGGACAGTTGCACTTGAGTGCTTACTGCCTCAGAGCCAGGAGACCGGCGCTGGATAACTGTTGCTGTGTGGAGAGGCTTGAGCAGAGAACAGTTGCTGCGCTCTGGGGGCTGCTGCGTGGAGAGGCTGGGGCAGAGAACGGTCGCTGCGCTCTGCTGCTTGGAGATGCTGGGGCAGAGAACAGTCGCTGCGCTCTGCTGCGTGGAGAGGCTGGGGCAGAGAACCGTCGCTGCGCTCTGGGGGCTGCTGCGTGGAGAGGCTGGGGCAGAGAACAGTCGCTGCGCTCTGCTGCGCGGAGAGGCTGGGGCAGAGAACCGTCGCTGCGCTCTGGGGGCTGCTGCGTGGAGAGGCTGGGGCAGAGAACAGTCGCTGCGCTCTGGGGGCTGCTGCGTGGAGAGGCTGGGGCAGAGAACGGTCGCTGCGCTCTGCTGCTTGGAGATGCTGGGGCAGAGAACAGTTGCTGCGCGGAGAGGCTGGGGCAGAGAACAGTCGCTGCGCTCTGGGGGCTGCTGCATGGAGAGGCTGGGGCAGAGAACGGTCGCTGCGCTCTGCTGCTTGGAGATGCTGGGGCAGAGAACAGTCGCTGCGCTCTGCTGCGTGGAGAGGCTGGGGCAGAGAACAGTCACTGCGATCTGGGGGCTGCTGCGCGGAGAGGCTGGGGCAGAGAACAGTCGCTGCGCTCTGCTGTGTGGAGAGGCTGGGGCAGAGAACAGTCACTGCGATCTGGGGGCTGCTGCGCGGAGAGGCTGGGGCAGAGAACAGTCGCTGCGCTCTGGGGGCTGCTGCGCGGAGAGGCTGGGGCAGAGAACAGTCGCTGCGCTCTGGGGGCTGCTGCGCGGAGAGGCTGGGGCAGAGAACAGTCGCTGCGCTCTGCTGCTTGGAGAGGCTGGGGCAGAGAACAGTCGCTGCGCGGAGAGGCTGGGGCAGAGAACAGTCGCTGCGCTCTGGGGGCTGCTGCGCGGAGAGGCTGGGGCAGAGAACAGTCACTGCGCTCTGGGGGCTGCTGCGCGGAGAGGCTGGGGCAGAGAACAGTCACTGCGCTCTGGGGCTGCTGCGCGGAGAGGCTGGGGCAGAGAACGGTCGCTGCGCTCTGCTGCTTGGAGATGCTGGGGCAGAGAACAGTTGCTGCACTCTGCTGCGTGGAGAGGCTGGGGCAGAGAACAGTTGCTGCGCTCTGGGGGCTGCTGCGCGGAGATGCTGGGGCAGAGAACGGTCTCTGCGCTCTGCTGCTTGGAGAGGCTGGGGCAGAGAACAGTCGCTGCGCGGAGAGGCTGGGGCAGAGAACAGTTGCTGCGCTCTGCTGCGTGGAGAGGCTGGGGCAGAGAACAGTCGCTGCGCTCTGGGGGCTGCTGTGTGGAGAGGCTGGGGCAGAGAACAGTCGCTGCGCTCTGCTGTGTGGAGAGGCTGGGGCAGAGAACAGTTGCTGCGCTCTGCTGTGTGGAGAGGCTGGGGCAGAGAACAGTCGCTGCGCTCTGCTGTGTGGAGAGGCTGGGGCAGAGAACAGTCACTGCGATCTGGGGGCTGCTGCGCGGAGAGGCTGGGGCAGAGAACAGTCGCTGCGCTCTGGGGGCTGCTGCGCGGAGAGGCTGGGGCAGAGAACAGTCGCTGCGCTCTGGGGGCTGCTGCTTGGAGAGGCTGGGGCAGAGAACGGTCGCTGCGCTCTGCTGCTTGGAGATGCTGGGGCAGAGAACAGTCGCTGCGCTCTGCTGCTTGGAGATGCTGGGGCAGAGAACAGTCGCTGCGCTCTGCTGCTTGGAGATGCTGGGGCAGAGAACAGTTGCTGCACTCTGCTGCGTGGAGAGGCTGGGGCAGAGAAGTCAGTGTGCTCCCGGGGCTGCTGTGCGGAGAGGCCAGGGCAGAGAACAGTTGCTGCACTCTGGGGGGTGCTGCGCGGAGAGGCCGGGGCTGAGATAATATGGCTGCAGTGTGTAGGGACTAAGACCCATATGGGAAACACTGGTCTTCATTAAATGAATCTCAATGCTTTATTGGGCTGAAAGACATGTTTATGATGCTAAGGTGCACCTATGATGGGCGCACTCTGAACAACCCACTTATCAGGGTTTTCCGCTAGCATGTCCCATTTTATATGGGAGCACTGAAGATGGCTGATCGCTGCTATCTCCACCACTACCATAGAGAATGAATGGAGCAGCAGGGGCCATGCCCAACCGGCCGCTCCAACAGATTCAGGGGAACAGTGACCCCGTTCTTGGGGCAACTAAGACATTTCTGTACGGGGGCATCAAAGAGACATTATAATGTATGGGGGCAACAAGGAAACACGAGTACATGTTTGGAGTGTTTTTTTTAATTCTAAATGGGCATTTATCACGATATATATAGTTATCCCGATAAATTTCTTAATATCGTTATCGTGGGAATATTTTTGATATTGCCCAACCCTAATGTGAATGAGGCTTTACTGTCATAATTGAAATTGACCCAGAGAATAACACTGAGTAAACGCTGTAGAAAATGAAACCTCCTTTTCTCCCTTTGCCTCTAGGCAGTATATGGATCATAGTGGTGTTAAAAAAAAAACCTGCATAAAACAAGCCCTCATACAGCTATGTGGAAACAATAAAAAAGTTATGGCTCTTGGAAGGTGAGGAGGAAAAATAAAAGCACTGCTGCTATAATTCGGCTGGTCCAGAAGGAGTAAATTAATATCTTCCCACCTCTGCTGCGTCCACAATTATTAGGTGAAAGACGTCAAAATTTCACTATTTCTTACCAGCCAGAATCCTATGGCCAGACATTACATGCGGCGAGAGTCCATTATGATGATAAAATGCATCCCACGCGCTTCCTGCCGTCTCCGCAGTATTCATTAAACCAACCTGAAAATACTGGACTGTCTGTATTCTCAAGAATCACCCGAAGGACTATAGACGGTAATGTGTGGGTGAGCTATGCAATGATGTTTGTAATATATCATGCTTTTCTGCTATTCTCTGCAGTCAATCATTTTAGAGACTGAGGATTTTGCTGAATACTATGTGCAAATCCCCTCTAGATGAAAAACTTCAACTGTTGCAATGGGCGAAAACAAATCCAACCACTCTGAGTTCCCGTGGATCTAGCCACATAACACGCTGGCCGGCACAAGGGGTCAGCGAGCAATGGATCATTTGCATGAGAACATTATGTGCCTGAGGAACTTTACCACTGCTATTCCTGGCACAAGACTCCAGTACGGGTAGTTCCAGCCTAACGCTAATGCACTATGACATGCATCCAGAGTACAGCTGCAGTGGGCAGTGCCAGCCCTCCTCTGTCTGGCATAGCAGGCACTGTACCACAGCAAACTGATCTGCCTTCTGCATCCCTGCCTGACGGGAGCTTCTGATAAAAGCAGGACTACGCTTCATATGTGAATATATAAAGCAATTTAATGTAGATATTCCTCATACAAATTGCATATTTACAGTGTTCTTACACACAACAGAATACAAAATGATAAAAACGTGAATAAATATGATAATGGAGTCGTCGTCTTCGGCTGGCGTGAGGGTTCCTCGTGGAGTTTCAGCTGCTCTGGAAACCCGTTTCACTAGTATCCAAGTCGTGCTCCTGCAAGACAGTGACAAGTAAACCATCAATGGATGCAAGAGAATGAAGACATTATAGTCATGGTTCATGCTGTCATACGTACAATACGAATCTGCAGACCCCCAAATGCATAGTTTATGCAGTATCTCCTATTTGCATGGCTCATGGTTTTTGGGACTTAAAGGGAGACATCCGTCAGAAACAGTTTAAAAAAAAAAAAATGAATGTTTGTCTTTTTGGCAAAATTAAATACAGAATATTGTCCTCCTATACACAGAGATAATCCATTGTCTTTTTACTGCTGTTGTGAGGGAAAGATATGTTAGTAAAATAGTACATTAGAAGAATTAGGGTGACAGCTTGGCAGCTCTCTTGATAGGACTAGATGGAGATACCCCCAGAAGAGCAATGCATTTATCAGTGTAATATGGGATCTAATTAAAAGGCATCTGTCAGCAGTTTTGTACCTATAAAACTTACTGACCTGCTGCATGTGTGCTTAGCAGCTGAAGGTGTCTGTGTTGGTCCCATGTTGATATGTGCCCACATTGCTGAGAAAAATGATGTTTTAATATATGAAAATGAGCCTCTAGGAGCAATGGGGGCGTTACCATTACACCTAGAGGATCTGCTCTCTCTGTAACTGCCGCACCCTCTGTACTTTGACAGAGCCAGGCAGTAGTGATCACATTTACACTGTCCTATCAAAGTGCAGAGGGTGTGGTAGTTGCAGAGAGCGCAGAGCCTCTAGGTGTAATGGCAATGCCCCTGGTGCTCCTAGAGGCTAATTTGCATATATTAAAACTTCACTTTTCTCAGTAATGCGAGAACATATGTACATGGGACCAACACAGATGTATTCAGTTGCCAAGTGCGGTTTCATAGGTACAAATCTGCTGACAGATGACATTTTAAGTCATTCCTCCACAACCTTCTCTCTCTGGTCAGAGTAAATGGTCTGACGGCTGTTTGCTTTGTTAAAATTACAAACAAAGGAGGAAGTTAAAGAGTCTGGACAGGAAGTAGAACACATAGTGACTTAAAAAAATTAAATCTAGAAAACCCATCCACCTGTTTGTTAAAAAAAAGTACATGGAATATTCACATATGAGCTGTTAATATGTGATAAAAAGAAAATTGTCCCGTTAATATTGATATATGATCTACCCAGTACCTTTAGGGCATAAGAACCCGCTGTTCTTTCAGTATTCAACATTGCTGTGATCTTGATCGTGTGGCTCTATAGGTTACTTTAGCTTGTCCCCCTTCGCTTGAAATAAGCTGAACTGAAGCATGAAGTACATGGATGGTCCTGTGTTGGGTACTGTGGTGTAGGAGGCCTTTATTCTGCTGATTTGTGGGGTTAATGTTTGCTGGACTGTTACTGACCGAGTCATGAAAGACCTTGTTAATGGGAACCTGTCAACTTACTTACAATGTGCAATACTGCCAGCAGGTTATAGAGCAGGAGAAGCTGAGCAGGTTGATATATACAGATGTAGCATTGAAATTGACTCTGATAACACAGGTCACAGTGTTACCTCATGTCATCTTGTGACAAAAGCCATTGAAATACATTGAAAAAGCTAGTAAGCTAGTCATTTTTTACTTAAAGGGGTTGTCCCATGAAAAATATTCTACAGTGTTCAAACCAGCACCTGGATCCGAATACTTTTGTACTAGCATGTAATAAAAAATTTAGCATAGCTACTGAGTTATTCAATAAAATGTATCTGTATAGCGCCACCTGCTGTTTGCTTTTTTTAAAAATTATTTCTTTGTCCTGCTCACTGAGATGGCCGCACATACTCAGTTTCATCCTTCAACTGTTACCTGAGCTGTGATAGGGAGAGCTGAGACACGCCCCCTGAGCTGTGATAGGGAGACCTGAGACACGCCCCTGAGCTGCAGCAGAAGAGACACTCCCTGAGCTGCAGCAGAAGAGACACTCCCTTGAGCTGTCAGCTTGATATAAATCTAGGAGAGCAATGAATGGGGAGATCTCTGGATCCATGTGAGGTACAGGGCTGGTTCTAGCTTTGTTAGAATGCGATTGTCATGGACTATATGATGTCCTATTTTCATTTTTTACATTAGTCATGGGATAACCCCTTTAACACGGCATCAACTTTAGCTCGGCTACATCTGTAGTTTTGTGGGAACAGATTCAGTACAACTTGCATTTAATTTATGTAAATGCTGCGAACACCTTTGGGTATTTTTATTGCATTTTACTTAACTTGAGCTAAAAATACCTTTTTCCAATGGTTTTTATTAAAAGATTTCAACAGTTTGTCTTCTACTGACTTTAGTTGTCACTGTCTCTAGACTGTTCTTTCTTCTTTTCAGAGCTGCTCTGCCAGTTCGTTCTGTAGACCTCATCAGTATTTTCCGAACAATAAACACTCATTTAAGCTAGGTTTTTATCAAACCTGTACAACAAGCTGTCGGGGCAGCTCTCTAAAGGCCCCTTTACACTGCTCAATTGAGCATTCCTTCCCGACAATCGCTTGTTGCGGACAAGAATAGGACATGTTCTATAATTTATTGCGGAGACATGGCACGGATCCGCGGCTGCCCGCTCTAATAGAAGTGAATAGGGCCGCATCTATTCCGGTCGTGTGAATGGGCCCTAAGATTAACAGGAACTGAGTGGGCGAAAATATTTCCACGCTCGCTCCATACAACACCTTAAGCATAATCATGCACATGATTATGAGCAAAGGGGTTAATAGGAAACATTTCTGAGGATAACTTTCCCATTCCTCAGCTTTTCATTTTTTTATGTAATATTTTAAGCCTTTCTCAGCTGCACTCAGTATGTAAACAAGGCCTTAGAAGTGCATTTATGTTCTTTATACCTGATTAAGTTTCTTGAATTCAACAACTTGGAAAAAAATGTGCTGAAGAATGTGTTTGGCATCTTGTTCTTCCTTTGGTAGGTTTCCAGTTACCCCCAAGATATCCCCACACTTCCGTACATAAAACTCCAGGTCGTCCTCTGTGCCTGCATAGAAGGAAAATACAGCAAAGTGTGTACATGTTAAAAGTTCTGTATACTGCATGTGAGATGGCTGGTGCCAGGCGAGGGCTACACAAGATGATAATGTTGCACTGCTAAAATTGCACCTAATGATGGTGAACATAGTTGCAATGGAATCCAGCATTCTTGGATTTTGGCCAACTACTATTTTGTGGTAAATCGCCAGTCACAACGCGACCACGTTCTCATTAGTTGTGATGTAGCACTGCGACATTCTCATGTTGCATGGCCACCAGTTGCTGTCTAGCCGTACCCTTAAAGGGGTATTCCCATCATAGACAATGGGGGGATAGTGCTAGAATATGCCCCCATTGTCTGATAGGTGAGGGTCCCACTGCTGGGACCCACACTCATATCGAGAACGGAGCAGGGAGCGCTGTGCCTGGAGGACCCTGGGTTTACTGTGGTCCAGCCACCACCAGGCACAGCTCCCTGCTGCTCCCATAGAAATGAATGGGAGCGCACCATGCATGCACGGCCACCGCTCCTATTTATTTCTATGTAGCCGATGGAAATGGCACTGGCTCGGCTATTTTCGGCGGCCCCATAGAAATGAATGGAGGGCGGCTGCGCATGTGCAGTGCGCCCTCGGTTCATTTCCCCGCTCCGTTCTTGATATAGGTGAGGGTCCCAGAGGTGGAACCTGCACCTATCAGACAATGGGGGCATATCCTAGCGATATGTCCCCATTGTCTGAGATGGGAATAACCCTTTAATTCATCTCCTCCCCTGCTTTTTAAACATTGCAAGCTAAACATACCGCAGATCATATACACCAAATGTATGAGTGAATCTGAATTATACTCACATCGATTTGTTATCTGGGCCAGCCGTGATTTTTCAGAAGAGAAATTCTCATCCAAATCAAAGAGTTCAAGGGCCGGTGCAGAAGGCTCACGGAACGATGGAGGGAATACCTACAGGGTTAAGGGCGGAAAAAAATTTGGATGGAGTGTAGGTAATGAGAGGTCACCTAGTTATATTCAACATCTTTAAAGGGATTGTCCAATATCTGATTGTCGGGGTCTGAAACCCTACACCCCTGCTAAGCAGTTCTGTGATAGTAGCTCCAGTACTGGAATTATACAGCTCCATCCATTGTGTAGTGGACAGAGCTGTCTACTGCAGGGCTGCGCCCATTGAAGTGCATGGGAGTAACGCTGCAGTAACTAGTATTGTTCAATGCACTGGAGCTACTGCAGAACGGCTGATCCGACATCCAGCACCCCTGCCAATCAGATAGGATAGACCTGTGATGGCTAACCTCCAGCACTCCAGCTGTGATAAAACTACTACTCCCAAGAAGCAAACTTGTTTGGCTGGCTCAAAACTTCACAGAAATGAATGGTGCATGCTGGGAGTCGTAGTTTTACCACAGCTGGAGTGCCGGAGGTTAGCCATCACTGGGATAAACTATTAATAGTAAAGACGTGGTCAACCCCTTCAATACAGGTCTATAACTAAAGACTTTAACTCATCAAGAATTCTTCATCTGTGAGGGGCTGTCCCCACTGCTGACGAACCTTAACCTCCCACTTGATTGACAGCGCTGCACATCTCATCTGACCTCGACAACACTGCGCCTGCCCTGCAGCTCCGAATAGCACAGAGGCTCTGCTCCAGCTTCTTTAACAGCAGGGACAGCCCCTCGCAGGTGAAGAACTGCAGGACCAATAAATATCCTTTGGCTACATGATGTCACAAAGCATAACCATGTCATATAGAGAACTGTTGTCCTTATGGGACATCACATTTAAATGTCAATCTATGATTACAATTTGAAGATTAAAGAGGACCTGTCCGCTCTCCTGACATGTCTGTTTTAGTAACTACTTGCATTACCCATTTAATAAAAATTCTGGGGCATCTATTCTTATAAATGCGGGTGGATAAGCCACGACGAGTATGAGGTCTGTCGTGCTGCGAGCAGAAGCCCAGGGCAAGGGCCCGGTTGAGATACCGCCGGTAGCAAATATTCAAACAAACTTTGAAGGCCGAAGTGGAGAAGGGTTCCATGTGAACAGCAGTTGAACATGGGTCTATCGGCCCTAAGAGATGGGTGAGTGCCTTTTAGAAGGGGCCGCTGATGGCCTCAGTCACCCTCAGCCGATCGAAGGGGAGTCGGGCACAGACCCAGGCACCCCTTCTTCTCCCTGTCGCAGGACGGGGGAGGCAGCGGGAGGGCATCCAGTGTGGCAACGCGACCAATACCAGAGAAGCAGACAGGAGCCCCAGGGAGAGTTCTCTTTTCTTTGTGAAGGGCAGGATGCCCTGGAATGGGTTCACCCTGAGAGAGGGGCCCACACCTTGAAAAGCACTGCATCTCCGTCGGCGGCCAGTGAGTTGCTGCTGGCCCTTGAAAATCCGGGTAAAATTGTGTAAATCTTCCGCCGGGTCATACCCTTATCCGCAGCAGGTCTCCAGGGTGAACAGCCTCTGGCATGTTAGAGCACTCTAGGTGAGGGAAGTCGGCAAGTCAGATCCATAACTTTCAGATAAAGATTGGCTCTAAGGGCTGGATTGGTCTGGCTGGGGCACAAAATGGGGTTGGAAGCAGACTGGACGAGGCACCACCCCAGCTCTCCTGTCCACCAGGCCCTCCCCAGCCTCTCCCACCGCCAACCCTCTCAGTCCTATCGTCAACCACCCCAATAGCCCACCTTCCCGCGCTCACCTGGGCCGGTGGCAGGTAGGGGGTGACCAGCGCAGAAAAAAAAAAAAAAGAGGGTTATTCAGTTTAGAAAAAAAGATGACTGATGGAAGATCTAATAACTATGTACAGTCATGGCCAAAAGTTTTGAGAATGACACAAATATTATATTTTCACATGATCTGCTGCCCTCTGGTTTTTATGTGTGTTTGTCAGATGTTTTTATCACATACAGAAATATAATTGCAATCATATTATGAGTAACAAAAGCTTATATTGACAGTTAGAATGAGTTAATGCAGCAAGTCAATATTTGCAGTGTTGACCCTTCTTCTTCAGGACCTCTGCAATTCTCCCTGGCATGCTCTCAATCAACTTCTGGACCAAATCCTGACTGATAGCAGTCCATTCTTGCACAATCAATGCTTGCATTTTGTCAGAATTTGTAGGTTTTTGTTTGTCCACCCGTCTCTTGATGATTGACCACAAGTTCTCAATGGGATTAAGATCTGGGGCGTTTCCAGGCCATTGACCCAAAATCTCTATGTTTTGTTCCCTGAGCCATTTAGTTATCACCTTTGCTTTATGGCAAGGTGCTCCATCATGCTGGAAAAGGCATTGCTGATTGCCAAACTGCTCTTGGACGGTTGGGTGAAGTTGCTCTCGGAGGACATTCTGGTACCATTCTTTATTCATGGCTGTGTTTTTTAGGCAAGACTGTGAGAGAGCCGATTCCCTTGGCTGAGAAGCAACCCCACACATGAATGGTTTCAGGATGCTTTACAGTTGGCATGAGACAAGACTGGTGGTAGCGCTCACCTCGTCTTCTCCGAATAAGCTGTTTTCCAGATGTCCCAAACAATCGAAAAGGGGATTCATCAAAGAAAATGACTTTACCCCAGTCCTCAGCAGTCCACTCCCTGTACCTTTTGCAGTCTGTCCCTGATGTTTTTTCTGGAGAGAAGTGGCTTCTTTGCTGCCCTCCTTGAGACCAGGCCTTGCTCCAAGAGTCTCCGCCTCACAGTGCGTGCAGATGCACTCACACCTGCCTGCTGCCATTCCTGAGCAAGCTCTGCACTGCTGGTAGCCCAATCCCACAGCTGAAACACTTTTAAGAGGCGGTCCTGGCGCTTGCTGGTCTTTCTTGGGCGCCCTGGAGCCTTTTTGGCAACAATGGAACCTCTCTCCTTGAAGTTCTTGATGATGCGATAGATTGTTGACTGAGGTGCAATCTTTCTAGCTGCGATACTCTTCCCTGTTAGGCCATTTTTGTGCAGTGCAATGATGACTGCACGTGTTTCTTTAGAGATAACCATGGTTAACAGAAGAGAAACAATAATGCCAAGCACCAGCCTCCTTTTAAAGTGTCCAGTGGTGTCATTCTTACTTAATCATGACAGATTGATCTCCAGCCCTGTCCTCATCAACACCCACACCTGTGTTAATGGAGCAATCACTGAAACAATGTTAGCTGGTCCTTTTAAGGCAGGGCTGCAATGATGTTGAAATGTGTTTTGGGGGATAAAGATCATTTTCTAGGCAAATATTGACTTTGCAAATAATTGCTGTTAAGCTGATCACTCTTTATAACATTCTGGAGTATATGCAAATTGCCATTATAAAAACTGAAGCAGTAGACTTTGTAAAAATTAATATTTGTATCATTCTCAAAACTTTTGGCCATGACTGTATAAATATATCAGGGGTCAGGTACAGAGATCTCTCCCATCATCTATTTATCCCAAGGACTGTGACTGTGACGAGGGGACATCCTCTAGAGGAAAGAAGGTTTGTACACAAACATAAAAGAGGATTCTTTACGGTAAGAGCAGTGAGACTATGGAACTTTCTGCCTGAGGAGGTGGTGATGGTAAGTTCAATAAAAGAGTTCAAGAGGGGCCTGGATGCATTTCTGGAGGGTAATAGTTACTAGAGAGGGGTCGTTGATCCAGGGAATTATTCAGATTGGAGTCAGAAAGTATTTTTTGCTGAAGTAAGACAACCCCTTTAAAGGGAACCTGTCAGCTCTGAAACACCCTCCAAACTAGAGCAAGCGGTGTATAGTGTAAGTGATGTCAAGACCGGTTATGTAAGTTTTATTTTCATACTCACTTCCATTCTGATGCTGTGCTCCCACAAACCTGCAGTAAAATGCACTCACTCGACTCCAGTGCTCACTCATATAATGGAGACTCAAAGAAGAGTCCTCTCAATGCATTTTACTGCCGGTTTGTGGGAGCACAGCGTTGGACTGGAAGTGAGTATGAAGATAAAACTTACATAATTGGATTCAGCATCAATTACACTATACATCTCTTACTCTAGTTCAGGGGGTGTTTCGGAGATGACAGGTGTAAGTGTAAGAATGGCTTTATAAAGTACATACAGCAGGCTGAAGTGCTGGGAGCGGAGCCTCAAACTGTGGCTGGATAAGCTGAAGAGTCTCATGCTTCACATTCAGTTCTTTATAGGCTCTGCAAAGTAACAATGAGGGAGATGAGAAACCAAAGGCTGACAACGTGGGGCAGAGAAAGAGAGAGAACAGACTGCAGTCTGAAGCCTGACACATACTTGATGACTTTGGAGAGAGAAGAAGTATCCAGCTGATAGATGCTCATGTCAAACAGAGTGGTGAAATCTCGAGGATTTTCATCTCCTTCCTGCAGACAGACCCGCAGCTGCTGGGATAACTTGTTGGTGTCAGGGATCATGGTGTAATCAGAAATCTGGAAGGATGAGAAGGTTTAGAGCAGGAACAGCCGAGACAAGGACCTCTAATACCCAATACCCCGTAGGCGGATTCTGCCACACTCACCTCTGGAGCTTCAGCATCAATTTGGTTTAGCTGGATGTCGTTGGTAGTGAGCCACTGCATTAGCACATCCTGTTAAAGGCAAGTTAGAAATATTACCGTGTGAGGCGGTGGAATCGGCCATACTGATAAGATAGATATATGAAATCAATACTGCCAAATAATAACAACAGGATATCATTTTTGCATTAGCTTTTCAGAAACCAATAGTAATTTATCAGTTTACAGACTGAACGTGTGGACATCAGTCTGAGAAGCTCATTCACAGGAGTCCCCCAAACTGGCTAGGCCCGCTCATAGTGTTTGAAAAAAAATGTCTCCCAAAAGAAAGAATAATGTCAACATCAAGTAAAAAAAAACCTCAAAAATCAGATGTACCAAAATTGGCTCCTGTTCTGACTTAGACCACGTCCACTTTTGGTTTCCTAATTCTGGTCTTGTATTCTGGCATGGGAACAGAATACCGGAATTGCCATATCCGACATATACCAGACACCACCAGTGCCCAATGGATACCATTCACTGTAATTGGGTCAACTGGGTTTCCAACATGAATACCAGCAGATGTGGACATGGCCTAACTAATACACAATGTATTTGAAAAGTCTTCAGACCCGTTCACGTTCTTTCACATTAAAGGTGTAAAAGTGGATTGAAAACTACTCCAGTCAGGGGCTTTTTTTTTTATAAGGAGGCCTAAGCCTCATCATAAATTAGCTGCTTTCTCAGCCAACACAAAATCGGTCTTTGTAAATGACCCCCAGAATGTTCAAATCTTTGCTAATTTATTGAAAAGGGAAAAACTAAAATCTCGCATTGACATAAGTATTCAGACCCTTTACTCAGTACTTAGTTGACGGGACTTTGACAGCGATTACTTCTTGGGTCTTCTTAGGTATGATGTCACTAGGTGTGCACTCCTGGATTTGGGGATTTTCTGCCATTCCTCTCATGGGTTGGTTTTTGCGCTGATATACATTGTCAGTTGTCAGACCTTATATAACAGAGATGTGTCTTTCCAAAGCATGTCCAATCAACTGACCACACGAGGACTTCAATCAAGGTGTAGAAACATCTCAAAGATGATGAATTTCAAATGTCATAGCAGAGGGTCTGAATCCTTATGTCCCTGTGAAATTCTAGTTTTACTTTCTAATAAATTAGCAAAAATTCTGTTTTTGCTTTCTCGTTAATGGGGTACTGAGAGGAGATTGATGGGGAAAACTTGATTTCTTTTTATTTTAGCACAAGGCAGCAACCTCACAATTTGTAAAAAAAGGGAAAGGGCCTGAGAAGACTTTCTGAATGCACTGTATATGGACATTGTCAAGGTTTGGTGGAAATCCTGAAGATCCGCCGGCCCAATGTTAGAAAGTGCACATTCTATAACTAATATGGGATGCTTTGTGAGTTTATGCTCGACTTCTCTTTCACAACCTTGATCACATTGAAGTTGCGGTGAAATAATGCCTTCTGCATTTTCTTTTTTAACAGGTTTTCCAGCTTCAGAATATTGATGTTCCTCAGGATAGTTCATCAATATCAGATCGATGAGGTCCGACTCTTGCCAACCCCATCAATCAGCTGTTTGAAGAGGCTGTGACATTTGTGGAAGCGATCTAGCCTCTTCATTGTTAACCTGCACAGCATCTACATAGTAACGGCGGTGCATGGTAATTACAGCTTCATCCCGTTAAGCTTTGGCATGCCTGTAAATGATGAAGAGGCTGCAGCGCTTGTGTGAGTGTTGCAGCCCCTCAAACTATTCAGCAGGACTGCCAAGAGTCACAAAGTAGTAGAAAGCATCCCACTACAGGTTTAATCTGTTTATTACCCACTTGAAATTGCAACATTATGGGGGTCATTTATTAACAGTTTTACACCTGAGTTTGGCATAAAATTGTCACATGTCCCCCTTTTTTTTTGCAACTTTTTAAAACGCCAGTGCTACAATATTTGTCACACGGGCGGTTTTACCCCACGTTTACTTGTTTTATGCAAATAAAAAGGCGTAGGAACTATGCCAGCCAGGGGATGCTGTAGATTTTCCAGCAGGTGCACAGACTACGAAAGATGTGCCTAATTTATGACAAGGTGCACGCCTCTTCATAAATTAGGCGCATTTTCTGGCACCAACGCCATTGTAAAAGGAATGACAAAGACCACAAAAAAAATTACGCTCTTAATAAATGACCCCCAACATGTACTGTTCATATAGATCATGGGACATATAAGTTTAACATTGTGTGATCTGTGAGTCACTGAAACAGAAGGCTTAGTGAGGTTTAGGATATCTAACAAAATGACGTCCTTCTTTTAGAAACTGTTCATAGTCTGTGTCTGGAGCTGACCAGAAATACCAGACCATGGACATCTGGAAGAAAACACATCTTTAAAATAGCTTAAAGTGGCACTGTACTTTGGGAAAGCTTTTTGAAATCAGCAACATATCAAAAGTTCTGATTGGGTCCAAGCACTGGAACCAACACCGATTGCTAGAACTCATATAGGAGAGAGAGAGCTTCTAGCGATCGGCAGAGGTCTCAGCACCCCAGCAATCAAAACCTTTGATACCTGGCTAATAGTTGTGCCTATGACAGACTGTATTAAAGAGATATATCCATCTTAGAATATTGTCCGTGCTGTGCAGGTCCTTGTACAGTGGGTGGTAGGGAGCGCCACTGTATAGGGAAAATTCAGTGAAGGAGTTGTGGTGCAACTTCTAAGAATTAGTGGGGTAATGCCAGTCAGATCCCCACCGATGAAGAAGTGATGGCACATCCTAGAAATGTCAGTGCTTTCGATAGTGGGAAAATAGATTCTCTAATGTTAATGCCACAGTACACCACTGGGTCTCCACTGGATATATCCAGTGCAAGCACATCCATATGTGAATAGGGAATGGTGGTCACAAACCCAATGTTGTGCAGAAATTCCTTCATATGACATATCCATATTGGGGGGGGGGATGGAATGCCTTTTGTAATACATTTACAGTTTTGCATTGGCAGTGAAGTGGCGCCAGCCAAACATAACATACATCGCTACATGTTCACATGGATCGAAACTGTCTCCATGGTGACCATATTTTCAAATACTTATCTCTTGACCTGCTAGCAAGACTAGTCAGTTCCTCAAATTTGCATAGCTGGTCCACTTTCTTTTCCCACTCTTTGGGAGTAGGCGCTAAGGTGCTGAGCCAGTGAAGCGGAATGAGCACTTTAGCTGCTGCAATTAAATGAGTAATCAAGTTCTGTTTTGAGGGCTTGTATATTGCATCAGGTTTGGCTAGCACCACCTGCTCAATGGTAAGACAGAAAGAGGGTGCGCAGACTTTCTGAATTATGCTTTCAACATGTTGCCAATAAGGGCGTACCAAATGACAGGACCACGGAAGTTATATGGTTTGTGTTATTGGACAGCAAATCAGAACTCTCACCAGAATCTTTGCATTTTCTTCCTTATCCAGGTACTGATCGTTGAACATGTGACATGATCCCACCACAGCCAATTTCCCTCCATGTGACTGCAAGGATAAAGGAAAGGTAAATGCACCCATGTCCGCCATTGATTTTCAATTGAAAGCATTCTTATGATCGAGTACTGTATTATTAACAGAACCAAATGCAGTTTAAAAGAAAAAAAGCTCTGCCATTAAAGGTGTTTTCCGAAGATATAAACTAGTTTTCTGGCATAAAAGCAAACCATGACTTTTTAAATGCAACTGAGACTAAATGTAGGTCCAAGTAGTGTTTCTGCACTGCCCTCGCCACTTTCACAAGAAGGGGGCATAATGAGGGCAGAGAGGAAGCTGTGCCACCAGGTCTGGCATATTTATCTCCTTTTTTGCAAGTTGTCTAGCGTAACATAAGAATGATATCTACGCCAACTCTGAGCTGACAGAAATTTCACTTTAGGTCCATGGACTGCCAGAAGGGTGCGCCTAATTTATAAGGAGGCCAGCACCTCATCATGAATTAGGTGCATCCTCCGGCAGCATGTAAAATGCTGGTAAAATACCCCTTCGACTTTATTCTACCGGTCAGTATGAACGTTATTACATTTTACTACTGCACAATAAAAACTTTTAGTATGAAACCAAATTTGTCGTCACATTCTGGGAGGAAAAACTATTTTATTTTTCAATTTTAAAAAAATGTAATCGTGTGTGGGCTTGTTGTTTGCAGGACAGGGTCATTTTGAGGTACATTGAGGCTAAATATACTGTATTGAGGCTAATGTTGTTCTATGGATCCTTATGATTGCAGTGGTACCAAGTATGTATTTTTTTAAGGTTGAACTATTTAAAAAATATATTTAGATTTATATTTTATCTCTTTTTTTTATTTTCTTTAAAGGGTTTCTGTCACCAGTTTTTTCGGTATGAATCAGGCTGACATTAGAGATGTGCTAATGTCACCTGATTCCAAATATATATCTGTTTTATTCACTGGTGCCCCCATTTTTATATAAAATGAACTTTTATTTTATGCTAATAAGGCCTCTAGGTGCAAGGGGCGTTACCTCTGCTCCTAGAGGCTCTGTTGATTGACAGGACCAGGCAGAGAAGAAACACTCAGTTCACCATAGATTTTAAAGGGAACCTGTCACCTCCTTTTTACAAAATGAGCTGTTAACAGTACCTTAGAGTAGACCCCAGTGTGATCCTATTGCTGTAGTTGAAACAGAGAACTGCCGGATGAAAAGGCTGGAAACAGAACTTTTAATCTTGCTGCGCTGTCTTTCCGGTGTGGGCTTGAAGTCAAGGGGGCAGCGGCCTCCTTGCTTCAAGTCAAGAAAGCCACTCCCCACTTGCTCTTGACTGACAGTTAGCCGGGGTGCCGGGGATCGCAGAAATCTCGCGCATGCGCGTTGCGCGACTGAGTACTGCGCGATCCCGGCACCTGGCTCTTCATGTTGCCGGCGCTTCAGTACTCAGTGCGCATGCGCCGCCTTACTATGCAAGCGCGCTTGGGAGCTCGCATAGTAAGGCGGCGCATGCGCACTGAGTACTGAAGCGCCGGCAACATGAAGAGCCGGGTGCCGGGATCGCGCAGTACTCACTCGCGCAACGCGCATGCGCGAGATTTCTGCGATCCCCGGCACCCCGGCTAACTGTCAGTCAAGAGCAAGTGGGGAGTGGCTTTCTTGACTTGAAGCAAGGAGGCCGCTGCCCCCTTGACTTCAAGCCCACACCGGAAAGACAGCGCAGCAAGATTAAAAGTTCTGTTTCCAGCCTTTTCATCCGGCAGTTCTCTGTTTCAACTACAGCAATAGGATCACACTGGGGTCTACTCTAAGGTACTGTTAACAGCTCATTTTGTAAAAAGGAGGTGACAGGTTCCCTTTAAGGACCTTCAATGATGTCATGACCCTGTGATCAGTCACATGGTTAGGATCACACAAACAGCCTGTCTCCTCCTAAACCATGTGACTGATCACATGGTCATGACATCATTGAAGGTCCTTAAAATCTATGGTGAACTGAGTGTTTCTTCTCTGCCTGGTCCTGTCAATCAACAGAGCCTCTAGGAGCAGAGGTAAGGACCCTTGCACCTAGGAGCCTTATTAGCATAAAATAAAAGTTCATTTTATATAAAAATGGGGGCACCAGTAAATAAAACAGATATATATTTGGAATCAGGTGACATTAGCACATCTCTAATGTCAGCCTGATTCATACCGAAAAAACTGGTGACAGAAACCCTTTAAATTAAACTTTGTTAGTTTATTAGAAACTGATAGCAGACGGCGACGTAGGCGACGACATCTTTGTTAGGCCTCTGGCTGCTAAGGTAACCATTGGCGCCTCCCTCTATCAAACACCTTAGATCAGGGATCAGCAACCTTCGGCACTCCAGCTGTTGTGAAACTACAACTCCCAGCATGCAAAAATGCTAAGCTGTTCTTCTAACTCCCACAGAGGTGAATGAAGCATGCTGGGAGTTGTAGTTTCTGAACAGCTGGAGTGCCAAAGGTTGCTGATCCCTGCCTTAGATACTGGGCCGCAAATGACTGGCATGTAAGGGGTTAAATGGAGAAGATCAGAGACTCTTCTAATCTCTGCCGTTAGAGCAGGGCTGCAGCTGTATACTACAGCCATTGTCCTGTGTCAGTATACATGATAAGTAAAAATACAGAACAGGCTTAACAATGCCAAACTTTGTTAGTTTATTAGAAACTGATAGCAGACGGCGACGTAGGCGACGACATCTTTGTTAGGCCTCTGGCTGCTAAGGTAACCATTGGCGCCTCCCTCTATCAAACACCTTAGATCAGGGATCAGCAACCTTCGGCACTCCAGCTGTTGTGAAACTACAACTCCCAGCATGCAAAAATGCTAAGCTGTTCTTCTAACTCCCACAGAGGTGAATGAAGCATGCTGGGAGTTGTAGTTTCTGAACAGCTGGAGTGCCAAAGGTTGCTGATCCCTGCCTTAGATACTGGGCCGCAAATGACTGGCATGTAAGGGGTTAAATGGAGAAGATCAGAGACTCTTCTAATCTCTGCCGTTAGAGCAGGGCTGCAGCTGTATACTACAGCCATTGTCCTGTGTCAGTATACATGGTAAGTAAAAATACAGAACAGGCTTAACAATGCCATCCATTTAAACCCTCCATTAAAGGGGTTTTTCAAGTGTTTTATACTGATGACCTTTCCTCAGGATATGTCACCAGTATGTGATCGGCTGGGGCCGACGTATGAGGCGCAACAGCGTCTTTAAACAGCTGATCATCAGTTGCCAGGAGTCTGACCCTCACCAATCAGATACTGATGACCGATCCTGAGGAAATGTATTAAAATACTCGGAAAACCCTTTTAATTTTTAATTTTCTATTACCTTGGAATGATAGAATGCCATGACTGGTCTGTTCAGTGGGAAACACACTGATCCTGTGGACAGAACAGCCACTGCTGGCTTCATAACGTTGAGCGTGGCACCAAATGGGTACACAAAGGTCAAGCCCCTGTAAGTAGAGAGAAGAACATGAGTCAGAAATAGAGACAGGCAGAAGGGTGTTCCCATACTACATCAGTGGAGGGCATTAGCATTGCAGACGGCTTTAAAGGGAAACTTCCATCAGATAGGGGTATTTTTTTGTAACTCAAAATTCATAGAAAACTGTATTATTTAGGATTTCTGTCGGTTATTCATTATATTATTATTTCACTCTACCACTTTAAATTAAATAAAAATACTGTTTTTTCGTAGCAATCATCATGGAGATAGGGGACCCGCTTTCAGTTTATTGTTGCTGTGAGAGAGATCGAATTTTCAATACCCAATCAATACTTTTGTACCGGATCAATATGATACTGGGATTTGCTATTTTCCGATACCAGGCTGCACTACTGCGCCCCCCTCACTATTACATTCAGCGGCCATATCTCCTATGCGGTGAACGCCGTAATAGAAAAATAAAATAAAAAACACGCAATTCTCCATTTTTTTGTCACCTTGTCCCCCCAAAAAATAGGATAGGACTGTTCTATTATGGGCCGGACGTTCCATAAAATGGGGAATGCATATGGCTTTTTTGGTGTTTTATTTTTTTTCACGTGGTATCGAATGGTATCGAGTATCGCAATACTTTTTTATGGTATCGCAATCGAATCAAACTTTTAGTATCGTGACAACCCTATCTGCTATAGTATAATAGTAGATGGCGGAATTGGGATAACAATACGACAGCACCATTGTTCTCTTGATAGGCCTAGATAAAGATGTCTACAAAAGAGCACTGCATTTATCAGTGTAATGTGCAACTCTCTAATGAAGTCACTCCGACACATCCCTTCCCTCTCTGGTCATAGTGGTGGTCTGACTGAGAGAGTCAAGCGAGGCTGTGTGCTGTGCTAAAGGTAGAAACAGAGGATGAATTTAAGAGAAGAGGGCAAGAAGTAGAATATCTGAAGTGACTTAAAAATTATATCCAGAAAACTATTCACGACATACAATATTCATTGACTATTCACTGACATAGAATATTCACGTATAGACTGTTATAATATTCACGTATAGACTGATGGTAGTGTCCATTTAAAGGGGTTATCCAGGAAAAAATCCATAGGATAGGTCATCAATATAGCATTGGCAGGGGTCCAAGTCCTGGCACCCCCACCGATTAGCTGTTTCAGGAAGCTGTGGCGCTCACCGGAGCACTGGAGAACATGGCGGCCTACCTGTAGCTTTCCAAGCACAGCCACGTACATTGTATAGTGGCTGTGCTTGGTACCGCACCTTTCTGATACTGATGATATTAATTTGCGGATAACGCCTTTAATGAAGATTAACACATCACACATTTTACTTCACCTTTCAAATACGCTTCTCTTTCTTTTGAGAACTTACTGTGAATTGTTGCCTTCGACCTCATCATCAGTTACTGCCGAGACGTTCTTTCCAGCCGCTCTATTGATCTCCCTGTTAAAAAAACAAGACAAAAACCACTAATCATTTATTTCCAGTACCCGAGAGCTGAAAACAGTCAAACATTTCAATGAGGCTGGACAATCAACTGAATTCACACAGCGTCTGCAGACTCCATTTGCCACGTGCTCCAGGAAACCTCCCAATTTATACATGAAATGTATCCATTCAGCCTACAGAAGCCACACGAGTGTCTTTTTAGTCTCCATCGCACTAGTATACATCGGTATGCCTATTTGTCAGCTGTATGGGATGCAGTCTGCTGCACAATCCCATACAGAGGCATGCCCTCAAAAAAACCACATACTGCATGGTATATGTATTTTTTAAACATGGGAGCCTAATAGTGACACAATGGCACACATTGGAGGGACCTGGTGGACGTATACAGTGCTGTGCAAAACTAGGCAGGTGTGGAAAATATGCTAGAAAATAAGAATAATTTCAAAAATAGTTTTATCAATTAAAAATGAAAAAGAGAAATCTAAATCAAATCTACATAGGGTGTGACCCTTTGCCTTCAAAACAGCATCAATTCTTCTAGGCAGACCTGCACACACTTTTTGACACAATTCAGCAGGGAGGTCGTTCCAAACATCTTGGAGAACTAACTACCTAATCTTGTGTGGATGTAGGCTTGCTCAAATCCTTCTGACATCTTCCATTTTCAAATGGAAGTAAGCATGAAATGTCTTTCATCTGCTGCACTAAGCTTTCAGCAAATGGAGTTGGGAGTTTGGTCCGGATTAATGGTGCCCTCAATGCTGAGAAATACAGACAGATACTTATCCACCGTGTAATACCATCAGGGAGCATACTGGTTGGCTCCAAATTCATTCTGCAGCAGGACAGCGGCCCCAAATATACAACCAATGTCATTAAGAACTATGTAAATTGTAAAGAAGAACAAGGAGTCCTGGAAGAGATGATATGGCCTCCAATGTGATGTCAGCATCAGAGTCTGTCTGGGATTACATGAAGAGACAGAAGGATCTGAGCAAGCCTACATCTACAGAAGATATGTGGTTAGTTCTCCAAGATGTTTGAACAAGCTCACTGCCGAGTTCCTTCAAAAACTTTGTGCAAGTGTACTTAGAAGAACAGATTCTGTAGCAAAGGGTGGTCACACCTAATATAGACTGGATTTATATTTCTCTTTTGTTCATTCACTTTGTATTGTAATTGATAAAAATAAAATATTAACATCTCTATTTGTGAAAGCATTCTTACTTCTCTGCATTTTTCCACTCCTGCTTAAAACATTTGCACAGTGCTGTATGTAGGGAAATCCCGCTGACATATACCTTGCAGGCACAGTGCAGTTGTTGATACTGTTCAGTACCTTCTGTAAAGACTACACATCCCGTCACAATGAAACACAAACATTTGTGCACTCATATGTCCTTGCTCATCTCTATCCAACACCCAGACATGTCCTTTATAACCTACACCTATTTTTCTACCATGTCTATAAGATCTCTCCTGTGCTGCATTTGTCCTTTGAATGCTCTTCCCCGGTCTATCGGACTAACCCCCAACATAAAATGTATCCTGAAACCATATCTTTTTAAAGGGGTTGTCCAGGCTTTTACTATTGATGACCTCAGGATAGGTCATCAATATCAGATCGGCAGGGGTCCCAACACCCGGCACCCCCGCCGATCAGCAGTATGAGGAGATGCACCTGCCGTCTCCCTTCTCTCTTCCTGTCCGCTGCTGCTGTCTATGGCAAAGGCCAAAGACAGCATTGATGAACAGGAAGAGAGAAGGGAGACAGCAAATGCATCTCCTCATATAGTTGATTGGCGGGGGTGCCGGATCCCCGCAGATCTGATATTGGTGACCTATCCTGAGGATAGGTCATCAATAGTAAAACACCATCTCAAGCCTCTCTTCAACTGTCAATGGGACATATGTACATACAAGTGCGCGTCGAGGGTCATCAGTGGGTCCCCCACGCGTACTTAGCGGTAGCTGCACACAATGGGTAATGTATGAAGCTGAGTGACTATTGGATCGCTTCTTGATCTTATGATCTTGGTATGCTGTTTCTGTTAAACAGTATATACACTAGGTGTGCTGCATTTGGGCATTATTTAATCCTGAGTGGTATAGACTTTAATAGGTTTTTTATATAGCAAGATCTAGAGTTAAGATTTAGATTGCCCTATCTTAAACGAATACTATACGAATTCTGTTATTGATGTGATATAATGATGTGCAGCACTGCTGGGTAATGTGTGGTGGACCTATGGTTCCATATCAGAGGTGGGTAGTTTACCCCTCATTTGGCTTATCCCCGGATAGTAGATCGTCTGTAAATGTAGATTTTATGAACTGATGTATTTTGTATAATAAAGTATATGAATTATTTCTATATATTTTTGTGTTTAGACATTGTGATCTCTTTGTATTAGGGATCTAAGTAGGTTCTCATCAATAGTGAAAGCCCGGAGAACCGCTTTAATGTCTCTTACCACATATTATGAAACTGTACTCCCTCCCTAAAACTCATCAGGTGAGCAATTAAAACTGTAAGCCTGCAAGGTCTCAAAGCGTGCAGCACTCACTGGTTTGGGTGGAGTAATGATATGGGGATAGTTCACATGTGGGTAAAGCTGCTATGGCAGATCTCATGGGTGTGAACCTTGAATACACAACCAAGGGTCACAATGACTAAGCTTGCTTTATCGCACTCGCTTGGCAAAGTATCAAGCAGTAACAAACATAATTCATCTAGGTATAAAACAACTCTGGGATATCACGCACTACCTTCCCCCATACAATCACTGGTTCCCCTGCTCGAAAAGACCACAGATACGTGCCAATATAAAAAAGCAAGATTACCTCACTATTGAACCTTCCTCCGTGGTCTATACATTTCCTTATGTAGGCTTGAATCCAGGGTGTAAAGGGTCTGGTATCTTTCCTTTGGAGCGTGCCCCAGCCGGGGGCGCTGCTCCATACCGGTAAGTTAAAAGTTTGCGGTCACGTGGAGCAACCTAGTGATGTCACTATTCGAGCTACGTTGCGAGTGCCAAACTTCCAATGCGTTTCGGACAATGCGTTGTCCCTCTTCATGGAATCAATCTGGCGCTCATAGATACCATCCTTATATACCTCCTTGGTTTTCATGCCTTAAAGTGCAACTGTCATTTTTTTTTTTTTTTATGTAGGGGCAGTGATGCTGACCATTTTTGTAATATACTTTAATTACTGAAATCGTACATTTCTATCAGAAAATAGCTCTAAAGTGGCCCGTTTTGAGCCTTAGCAATGCTCTTCTGTCTTCTGTTTACAGAATTGTGGAGACTTGCTGACTGTGTTATGTAAACAGAAAACAGAGGAGTGTTGCTAAGGCTCAAAATGGTCCACTTTAGAGCTATTTTCTAATAGAAATGTATGATTTCAGTAATTAAAGTATATTACAAAAATGGTCAGAATCACTGCCCTGACACATTACTAGAATAAAAAATAAATGACAGTTACACTTTAACCCTTAGTTCGCTACATCATGGATTCATATACTGGCAGCAACATTATTCTTCTCACTATGCCTTCTTACCCCTCCCCGTCATTAACCAAAAACAAACAATTCTATTTCAGCATTTAGGCCCATCGGCACCAATGTGTTCATATTAAAGATCCACCTTGTTTCTGTTCTTAACATGCTTTTAAAATAATCGCCTCCCCGTTTATCCATTTTAACTATTTCCAACCCACAAAATATTGACCCTTCAAACTTTCCTTTCTGTTTTTCCATATAGTGCCTTGATAGTGGATGTCCCGCAAACGTTCTTTGAATGTTATATACATGTTCTCCCTTTACGTTAAACAAGGCCAAGCTTTTAACTTACTAGTACAGAGTGGCGGCGCCCCCAGCACGGGGCGCACTCAGAAGGAAGGATACCAGACCCGTTAGACCCTGCAACATAAGGAAAAGTATAGACCACGGAGGAAGGTTCTATAGCAAGGTAACCTTGGTTTTTATATTGGCACGTATCTGTGGTCTTTTCGAGCAGGGGAACCAGTGGGGGTATCGGGGAAGGTAGTGCGTGATATCCCGAACAGAGTTGTTTTATATTGTGAAATTGTGAGCAGCAGGGATTGCGGTACTGCTGTGATACTGCAGCACAAAGCATAGGCAGCATAAGAGCCAGTGGATCATTGCTATTATAATTCATCTAAGTGTTCATGCCCCGTGACTTACCGGTTTAGCACTCCATTGGAAATGAGCGCCTCCTTGGGGTGGAAGTATTTGTAGTAAACGTTTCTCACAACAGCATCTTCAAAGTAAAATGAAAAAAAAGAGAAACATGAAGGCAACATCTTGTTAATATGTAGATTCTCCGTCTCATTCCTGAAAATCATAGCAAAATGCCAGGGTTGTATGCTTACAGAGTGTGATTGCCATAAGGGGTCAGGGAGGAATCTCTCCCTTGTAGGGCAAATCGGCCAGTGTCTTAGAGGGCTTGTTAAGTCCTGTCGATCAATAATGGTAAATTAGGATTCCTGTACCGACCCTACACTATATCCTACCGCTACTATACAACTAGAGGCCTAATCCACCTAGACTTGTGTGATGCATCTACAGGTTCCATACTGAGATTGTCCATAATACGGGTAGGTCTGTCTCTACAGAAAACCTGGCGTGTGTGCTACCCAGTGCATGCCATGTTCATATCAGTGCCCGGCCCGATCAGTGCCCACTTGCAGCTCTTTAGTGCCGCATCACAAGAGGAGGGAGGGACTCACATTAAGCCAATGTTGCCATTATGTGAGATAAAGGATGGGGTCACTTATTATTAATGTGAGGCTCATGGTGTTATTCTTTTAAAGAAGAGCTCCCGCAAAATTTTTTATTCTCTGACCTGTTAGAAAGGTGCATGATATAATCTGTAGTGATTGTCATTTTCTTATCAGTGACTGTTTCTGTGAGTAAAAAACGCTCTTCTTATTGTAGCTGGGTCATGTGACCAACTCCCTGACCTCCAACTGACCCAGGACAGAAAGCCAGTAACTGCTCTATTCATTCCTATGGGAGCCTCACTTTCAGTCTCATAGGAATACATAGAGAATTAGACTTCCTGTCCACACATAAGTCTATGTGTGAGTTGGTGGGTCTAATTGCTGGTCACATGACACAGATAAGAAACTTCAGGATGATATAAGTCAAAAATTCAGACACTGGTAAGAAAATGACATTCACTACAGATTATATCATGTACATTTCTAGCAGGACATGGAATACAATTTTTGTCGGGAGTTCTTCTTTAAGACATCCATGTGCCTCTCACATTATAGTAAGCAACCCCATCATGTACCTCACACATTAACCCAATGTCGCCCACTATGGGAGGAGGCCCTTCATGGGGTCACACGTGGTGTAATCAATTTTGAACCTCCATCACACATTACCCCCAAGGTGGTATGGTATATCACTTAACACGAGGAAGGCCACACGAGGAAGCATTGGGGCATGGCTTTCTAATGAAGTGAACAGTATTGTCCAGCTGCCAGAAAAAGAGCTGTTTCACCCACAAAACTGAGTGTCCATTAATAATCTGATTGATAATGGCCACAAAGGTTTGCAAGTTGTCAGTCAGATTTTTAAATTCACCTAAGAATCCACCGAAGATCATTAAAAGATTTTTCTGAGATCTTTTTATTGATGATCTATCCTCTGGATAGGTCAATCAGTATCTGATCGGTGGGGGTCCGACACCTGAGAGCCCCGTCGATCATCTGTTTGAGAAGACACTGGAGCTCGCTGTGGCACCACAGACTTCTCCCCGCTCACCAAGCACAGCGCAGTACATTGTATAGCACCTGTGCTTGGTATCGTGTTCAGCCCCGTGTTCACATAGCGTGGCGCTACTGCGAGTGCCTGTGGCTTCTCAAACAGCTGATCATAAGGGGTCCTGCGTGTCAGACCCCTTCCAACTAGATACTGATGACCTATCCTATCTAGAGGATAGGTCATCAGTAAAAGGATCTCAGAAAAACCCTTTAACTGTTTGCTTTCCCATTTAAAGTAATGTATCAGACAGATAATTGGAAGTGAAAATGAAAGCTACTGGACTTGTTTATAAAAAATATGATAAATGGCGGAAATTCTATAAAATAAAAAAGGAACCATTACTCAACTGATAAATCCCGCAGCTAAGGTGATCGCCACTTGTCCTTGCTGATTTTCTGAGGCAGAAACACGCTGTACACCAACATGACCATTGTAACCAATGATTGGTCTCAGCATTCTTGTGACATACATGCCAGTATTAAAGCTGAGGCCAGTGGTTGGCTGCAGTGGTCACGTGGATGGACGGCACATCATCACAGCAAAAGTGGAGACCATCGCAGCACTCGAAAATCTACCAGGCAAGTCATGGTTTGTTTGTTTTTTTTTTTGTTTTATGGCACGTCCCTTTAGGTTAATTTTTTCCAAACCTGAAAACACCCTTTAAATCCAGGTTCAATTCAACCACATCCAATTATTAATAGATAGAAATTGGCCTCTGGTAATTGTGCATCGCTTTGTAAGTGAACAGACTGTGTTAGATGGTACGTCTTGAAATGCAGTCCACTACTTCTGTAGCCACAGTCCTCTAAACAGGATCAACCTTAAGCACCTAACATAGTACAGTCTGTACATAGATCCAAATAACCCCTTTAACATATCTTCTGATGTCTAGACAAAGGTTATCACAAGTAAAATATTTCAATATCAGTATCATAAAAGTACAGGCGTAATAAATACTTCATAACAACGACAGTGGATGCTTACCAGTATTCACCATTATGCCATACTCCTCAAGGAAAAAATTGATATTGGTATCATATTTGGCCTCTCCTCCCTCTCCCAGCATCACCAGAATGTCCCCGCCTTTCTCCAGAAACTGCTTCAGTGCTTCAAACTGTGGAAAAGGATTTCAAAACCATAACTAACGTATTGAGAACTTAAAGAGGACCTTTCACCACTCCTGACATGCCTGTTTTATTAGCTTCATGCATTCCCCATGTAATAACAATTCTGGAACATCTATTCTTATATCTCTATGTTGTGCCATTCCTTTATTATTTGCACTAGAAGTTATGAATGAATTGCTAGCAGTTTGCAGTAAGGGTATAGAGGGGAGGTGACCAGTTGGGGGTGTGTACCTGCACAGACTGACTCTATCCAATCAGCGCTGCCATTTTCAGACTGTCTAGGTACAAACCCCCAACTGGTTACCTCCCCTCTGTTCCCTTACAGCAGACTGCTAGCAATTCATTCATAACTTCTAGTATTAATAATAAAGGAATGGCACAACATACAGACATAAGAATAGATGCTCCAGAATTGTTATTACACGGGGAATGCATGAAGCTATTAAAACTGACATGTCAGGAGAGGTGACAGCTCCTCTTTAAATTACTCCTCAGGTGTTAACACTCTACTTCTTATTTTTAGAAAAACTATCACCATAATAATAATATTGTATACTGTGATCTGGGCCTTGACACCTGTCACAGGACCAAAGACCATAGTGTAGCAGTGCAGCCATTGAACTGAATGGGCCTTAAGGGCAACTCACAAATTGCTAAGGCCCAAGAATCACAAAAAAATCCTACACTGCTGGAGTTATTTGCAATTCTGGAGGTGGGGTCACTCCAACTTGTCACACTCCGACCATATTCAGTTCAGAGGCTGTAGAGGTCTTTGGTGGTGCAGGTCTTGCAGACAAGATCGCCATACAGTCCCAGCCTAAAAGGAGTTTGTCGACACTTTGACCTATCCTCTGGACATCCACCGACGCTCCTGTGAGTGCCTCAGCCTTCTGACAGCTCAAATTAGGCCAGTGACATCACATTCAACGGTCACATGGCCTAGGCACAGGGCCGTCCCATTCAAGTAAATGGAGCTGAGCGTGATAACAAGCACAGGTGCTGCCCAATATACGGCGCTGTGCTTGGTGAGCTGCAAGAAGGCTGTGGCCATCACAGGAACACCGGTCCCTTCTTGAATAACTGATTGGCAGGGTCCCCAATGTCGGATCCCCACGACCAGATACTGATGATCTATACAGAGGAGTTAGAAAATGAGTCGGAAAACCCCTTTAAAGGGGTTATCCCATGACTAACGTAAAACATGAAAATCAGACATCATATAGTCCATGACAACCTCTTTCTAACAAAGCTAGAACCAGCCCTGTACATCACATGGATCCAGAGATCTCCCCATTCATTGCTCTGCTAGATTTATATCAAGCTGACAGCTCAGGGGAGTGTCTCTTCTGCTGTAGCTCAGGGGGGCGTGTCTTAGCTCTCCCTATCACAGCTCAGGAGGCGTGTCTCAGCTCTCCCTATCACTGCTCAGGAGGCGTGTCTCAGCTCTCCCTATCACTGCTCAGGAGGCGTGTCTCAGCTCTCCCTATCACAGCTCAGGAGGCGAGTCTCAGCTCTCCCTATCACAGCTCAGGAGGCGAGTCTCAGCTCTCCCTATCACAGCTCAGGAGGCGAGTCTCAGCTCTCCCTATCACAGCTCAGGAGGCAGTTGAAGGATGAAACAGCAGGTGCTGCTATAAAGATACATTTTATTGAATAACTCAGTGGCTATACAATTTTTTTTAATTACATGCAATTACAAAAGTATTCAGTTCCAGGTGCTGGTTTGAAAACTGTACAATATTTTTCGTGGGACAACCCCTTAAAGGAAATAGAACTAGCGGCAGAGTGTTGAGGCCTGTTTACAATGACAGCGACACTATAATGCTCACCTCAGCTGCTGTGAATTTCTCCCTGGGTCCAGCAGTGATCCAGAGCTTGACACCTGACAACTTCTCCGGTGTGATATCTTCTTTCAAACTAAAGAGAAAAGAGAGAAGTTACAGAATATGGACAAAAAATAAGTGTCTCAGAAAAAAAGCTATGAAGATTGAACAGATGAGATGTGATGCTTACAGAATTTAAATATCAGGAACCAGGAAATAAATGTCCAAAAAATGTAGGTCCTGCTGCTATATCAAGAACTGGATGTAGAGGTGGGCACACATGGGCGGTGTTTTCTCCATTCACTGCTAGGAGACTTCTGAAAATGGCCAAGTGTACTCTTCATTCACTGTGGCCCCATTCTTGACATAGGAGCAGGTTTAAGAGGTGGGACCCACACCTGACATTTATGGTATATCTTATCGATATGAACAAGCGGGCACAGCACCACAAGCATGAACACCTCGTCTTATTAAATACATCCCAGCGATATTTCTTCAATCACCACTGATTGATACTGAGGCACAGGGATGAGGTGGGCAGCTGCTAGAGAGACTGGCTAAGGCTACTTTCACACTAGCGTTTTAAAATTCCGGTATTGAGTTCCGTCATAGGGGCTCAATACCGGAATAAAACGCTTCAGTTTTGTCCCCATTCATTGTCAATGGGGACAAAACTGAACTGAAGACAACGGAGCGCTCCTGAAAGCATTCCGTTCCGTCTTCAGACCGGAGAACAAACTGCAGCATGCTACGGTTTGCTCTCCGGTCCAGGCATCCGCACCAAGACGGATCCGGAATGACCCCCAACGCAAGTCAATGGGGGCGGATCCGTCTGGTGTGACCACAATGGTAACCGGATCCGCCCTCCATTGACTTTCAATGGAGTTCATGACGGATCTGTCACCACATACACACATACAGACACAGACATACACATAAACATAAACATACACAGACATATACACATACAAATACACATACATACTTACATGCTCCCCGGCAGATCTCCAGAGCGTCGGAGGGACAGGACGGCGCGCACACATGACGATTCCACCAGGCGCCCAGCAGAGGGCGCTGTGGGGAATTGTCACCTGTGCGAGCCGTCCTGCTCCTCCGGTGCTCTGAAGACCTGCCGGGAGCATGTAAGTATGTATGTGTATTTGTCTGTGTATATGTGTGTATGTATGTACTGTGTGACATGTGTGGGGCCGGAGCGCGGTTCCGGCTCCACACACGTCGCTGCGGCAGTCCTGATCCGGCAGCACCCTTCACCTGCCGGATCAGGCCTGACGCTAGTGTGAAAGTAGCCTTAGGCCTTGGCGGACTTGCCATGTGTTACATGGTTGCCCATACATTTGCAGTACAATACTATATTTTCCCTGCTGAACTCAAAGCAATCAGCACAGCACTAGGATTGCTTCTTGTAAGTCCAGATGTGACAACTCTATAAAAAGGAATGCTGGGACCCGCACCTATATTGAGAACGAAGCGGGGGAGCTCTGAGCCTGGAGGACCCCGGGGTCCGACCACTGCAAGGCGCAGCCCCCCGTCTTCCCCCGATGCACTAATAGAAACGAATGGGAGCGCACCGCACATGCGCGGCCCGGCTCCCATTCATTTCTATTGAGCCGACGGAAATAACCAAGCCAGCGCTCGGCTATTTTCGGTGGCAGCATAGAAATGAATGGGAGCCAGGCCGCGCATGCGCGGTGCGCTCCCATTCGTTTCTATTAGCGCAGCGGGGGAAGGCGGGGGGCTGCCCCTGGCAGTGGCACAAGATGGGATAACTCCTTTAAGACTCCACTGTTACCTTTGTATCTTCCAGTTGGCGCGGAGTCTTTTCTGTAGAGACTTGTAGCCCCCGCTCTCATTTTTCGATACATTGAACAAGATGGTGGTTCGATTCTCATGATCAGATGCAACCTAATAATAATAAGAAGAGGAGATAAGAAATTAGATACTGTCAGGAGGAGAAACGGACCACATAAGCAAAAGTACTTAAGGGGTTATTCCCATCTTAGACAATGGGGGCATATCGCTAGGATATGCCCCCATTGTCTGATAGGTGCAGGTCCCACCTCTGGGCCCCGCACCTACATCCAGAACGGAGCGGAAAAATGAACGGAGGGCGCACTGCGCATGCGCAGCCGCCCTCCATTCATTTCTATGGGGCTACCGAAAATAGCCAAGCGCTGGCTCGGCTATTTCCGTTGGCTCCATAGAAATGAATGGGAGCGGGGTCCACGAATGCGCAGTGCGCTCCCATTCATTTCTATGGGAGCAGCAGGGAGCTGCACCTGGTGGTGGCCCGACCCCGGGTAACCAGGGGTCCTCCAGGCACATCACTCCCTGCTCCGTTCTCAATATAGGTGGGGGTCCCAGCGGTGGGACCCGCACCTATAAGACAATGAGGGCATATCCAAGCGATATGCCCCCATTGTCTATGATGGGAATACCTATTAGATCGGTGAGGATCCTACCACTGGGATCCCCACCAGTCATGAAAATGGAGACCCTGTACCCCATAGAGCCCCCAGAAATGAACAAAGCAGGCGGCCGCTCCATTAATTTTAATGTGAATTCTGGAGATAGCCAAGAGCTGTAGTTCGTTATCTCCTATAAAAACTCCTATAGAAATTAACGGAACGGCCACACTCCTGCCCAAATGGTGGGGGAGGAGGCTCCGCGGGGCACTGGGTCTCCATTCTCATCATCACCAATGTAATACTTATCCCTTAGGCACATAACTTTACATAACTGGAATACCCCTTTAATAAAAACATGATGTTTATCTATGACAGCAATGTTTCCTAACACTTTAATTTATCATATACGGTCGAGTCACCACCACGACCACTTCCTACTTTCGACGTCGGCAGTGCGTACCTCATGAAGGGAGTCACGTGTGGTGAGCTGGCATGGTGGGTATATAAGATGTATGATAGGCTGTCTGCTCACATATCCCTCATTGCTAACATGGGTAAAAGGGGAATTTATCAGAGTTGTAAAAAGGGATGATTATTGGCTTTCAGGCCAAGGGTGGCGGTATTTCTGAAACTGCGCAGTTTGTGAACTGTTCACATGCTGCTGTGGTGAAAGTGTATGGTGAGTGGACAAATGGCACAATTGTTAATAAGAGACATGGAAACTGTGGAGCGTCACATGCCATTGATATGAGAGGTGAACGCCGGCTACGAAGGTGCGTGAGGGTGGACCAACACGCTACACCTCCAAAATGAACCAGGGCCTACCAGATGTGTGTCTAACACAGTTCTGTGAACCCTACAGCGTATGGGGGTCATCAGCAGAAAAGGCTCCAATTTTCGCGGCAGTATTAGAATTGTTTTCTCTGATGAGTCATGTTTTCTGCTTCATTGAATGGATGGACGTTGGTGTGTCAGACGAGGAACATCGGAGAACTAACACCCTGCGACCATTGCTGGAGGAACACAAGCTGGTGGGGGCAGTGATTCGGAATATATGCAGATTCACGTGCGGAAAAACCGCAGCATAGTACAGCACCAGCAAAGTGTATCACGTTACACAAATCTGCAGATTTTTTTCTGTGCGGAAATTGACCTGCTGTGCGGATTTCTAAATTTGCAGCGTGTCAATTCTGTTTGAGGTTTTAGCTGCGGATTTCATTTTTTCAATGACGGATGAGATCTGCAGCAAAACCGCATCTAATCTGCACAAAAAAAACGCTGCTAGAAATCGCAGATTTTGGTGCAGATATGTTTCAGAAACGCACATAAATCTGCACGGAAATCCATGCGGATCTTATGTGCGTTCACCCTCACCCAGGTGAAGGCGGCCTTATGTTGTGGTGAATGTTTTCAGGGCACTCGCTGGGCCAGTCATCCATGTGGAAGATACTATCAACTGACTCGGACATATCTATGTGCAGTCTCTTCTCTTTGCATGCACTTTATATAAGGGCTCATGCACATGACTGTATGTATTTTGCAGTCCGCAAAACACGGATCCACAAAAAAAAAAAAAAAACAACGGATGACATCAGGATCCATAGTAACAATGCCTGTCAGCAAGACGGACAATGGGACATGTTTCATTTTTTTGTGGAACGGACTTGCAGACATACGGATATGGAATGCACACAGAGTAATTTTCGTTTTTTTGCGGCCCCATTGAAATGAATGTTTCCGCATACGGACCACAAAATAAAAATGGAACGGACGTGCATGAGCCCTAAACCAAAAAGTAGTCCTTGTAGCCCTGATGCCCAGGATGAGACTGGCATTCAGGGGCAGAATTACATAATTATACTTTATTCCATAAACTTTAACGATCCAATACAGCGTTAAACGCCGAGCAGAGGGATGCCAGCCGCCCACCACATGTATACAGATGGCACGTCCATACTGTACATTGTGGTCGACATAAACCAACATGACACCAAATTATTGGGGGGGGGCACATCATAAACATACAGTGACACCTATTTACTACCACTACGTCACAATTCCGGGCCAAAGACTAGCAGCAGATCTTACAGGCATGCATGCTGGGACTTGTCGTGTCTGCTGCTGTAGGACTGTGCCCGTATACCGCACCCTCCATTACTACCTGTACACTATCACACACTGCGGGCAGGACTGTATACAAGGACTACTTACCTGTCTGCTGACCCCCATCTTTCCCCCGATGCCAGCGCGCAGCATTACTGGTAACCAGGAGCTTCCGCTGCCTAGCAACCAACCGCCGTCACGTGACGAGGGCCAGATCTCTCCGCTCCGACGTGTGAGGGTGTTCAGTCGCCAGGCTGCAGCAGGGCGGGGGCCCCGGTGGGAGAATGAAAGTGCAGGTATATGCCGGGCCTAACAGGACCAGGGGGTCTATCGACAATAAAATAAAACCCACCCCCCAGGCCTAACAAATATCAGGCCCGAGCAGCCATATTGGTGGTGGCAAACTCTCCTCAGAATTCCTGGCGTTCCCAGCGACAGTCACAATGATGGGGGATGAAAAGAGCGCTCATAGCGGTGACAATGTGTAATAGCTGAGCAGGGTTGTGTGCGTGGAGCTTGTAGGTTCCGCCTCACCTGCCAACCATTTCACACTGCAAGGACAATACATAGATTGCGGTTGCAATCTATGTATTTTCCTTTGACATGTATTTAGCCATAGCAACCAGCACCTGCACTCTGGGATGTGCTGACTGAAATTTCTCTTTTTTTCTTTGCACATTTCACACTGCGGTGTTAGGCTAGGGCTACACGACGACATTTGTCGTGCGACATTGTGTCGCACGACAAATTTTACAATGGAAGTCTATGGTGTTGCACTGCGACATAAGACATGCTGCGACTGTGACACGACAGTCGCAGAAAAACCCATCCTGGATGGACTTTTCTGCGACTGGTGTGTCGCAGTGCGACACCATAGACTTCCATTATAAAAATTGTCGCGCGACAAATGTCGTCGTGTAGCCCTAGCCTTACAGCTATGGAGCACAGCTCCCAACTTTTGAAAAAGGCTTTCTGAATTAGAATGACTTGTGCAAGGAATCTCTGGCATTAAATTGTCCTCCCAAAAAAACTGAATAACAAGTGATCAAAACCGGGTTGCCAAACTTACTTTCAGATTTTTCTGGACAACTGAATTAAAATTCAGGGACAGCCCAAAATTTTTACAGACATACACTCCGCCCCTTTTTTACAGGACACGCCCCCTTCCACACCCTCAAAATGCCCTTGAATCAAAAACACCTCAGAATAAAAAGGATTGCCCAGTAAGTACAAATTAAATATGGCAGCAGCATATGGAAAATAAACGACAATTCTCAGCTGTTCCATCCTGACCGCTGTAGTCTGAGTGCTTTGTTTATATGGCTGCAGTGATGATGCATGTGACATGCCAGACTTTCTGACATCATTGCTGTGGCCATGTAAACAAAGACTGACAGGGATGTAACGGGCAAGTGTGCACATCACCAACACTGTGACAGATGTGCAGGTGTATGGCATGTGACCACTGCAGCCAGTCCTCAGCATTAGGCTCCATTCACACGTCCGTGTTTTTTGCTGATCCGCAAAACACGGACACAGGCCATGTGTTTTCCGCAATTTGTGGACCGCACATAATAGAAATGCCTTTTCTTGTCCGTGTATTTGGACAAGAATAGGACATGTTCTATTTTTTTCGGGAGCCGCGGAATGGAAGTGCAGCCTTGTGATTATAATCAAGACGGCCTAGTCATTGGTCTCCATGTCCTGACCCCAGGCCCCTGTTCTTCTCCCTTGCATCCTGCTAACTGTTCACCTAACAACAAGGACACCCCAGCCACCACCAGGGAGGAGATCGCCAAAGTCCAAGGTGTGCCCGGAGGGGAAGAAGAGTGCGCCCTCCATTCACTGCCTGTGCAGCCTATCGGGAGCGTTGAAACAGGGTTTAGCCACAGTAAGAACTATGGAAACGTTAATCCAGCCAGCAAAGGAGGCAATGTGGACAATCACAATACATTAGTAAATGCCTTGTATTAACTTCCTCTAAATGATAAATGCTACTTGCTGAAGCGAGACAAGCCCTTTAAGGGGTTAAATTGCCAACTTTCCAACATGTGTGGTCATTAGTGGAAGAGCTGTTGAATGGCATCACATGGGTAACAACATTGGCACAACAGCTTTTTGTAATACAAGTAGGATCTGAGAAGAAAAGCCTGCCACAATGAACAAATGAAGCTCTGGCAATCCTTGCAGCTGACCTCAAAAGTATTGTGAGTGCATTAAAGAAATTCTCCAGATACTTTAAATTCTTTCCCGCATTTAAAACACCAGTAAAAGTATTGATCTGAAAAATATTATATTATACTAATATGCAGAACCGTATATCCTGACTAATATTAAATATCGATGATCTGTATTCGAGGCTTTCACCTGTTTTTCACCAATATAACTAACAGCAGTGCCCTACAGAAGATTGCAGACACATCCCAGACATACCTGTGTGTACTGTGTGTCTGTATTACATGTCACATCCCAGACATACCTGTGTGCACTGTGTGTCTGTATTACATGTCACATCCCAGACATACCTGTGTGCACTGTGTGTCTGTATTACATGTCACATCCCAGACATACCTGTGTGCACTGTGTGTGTGTATTACATGTCACATCCCAGACATACCTGTGTGCACTGTGTGTCTGTATTACATGTCACATCCCAGACATACCTGTGTTGCACTGTGTGTGTATTACATGTCACATCCCAGACATACCTGTGTGCACTGTGTGTCTGTATTACATGTCACATCCCAGACATACCTGTGTGCACTGTGTGTGTGTGTATTACATGTCACATCCCAGACATACCTGTGTGCACTGTGTGTCTGTATTACATGTCACATCCCAGACATACCTGTGTTGCACTGTGTGTGTGTATTACATGTCACATCCCAGACATACCTGTGTGCACTGTGTGTGTCTGTATTACATGTCACATCCCAGACATACCTGTGTGCACTGTGTGTCTGTATTACATGTCACATCCCAGACATACCTGTGTGCACTGTGTGTCTGTGTGTATTACATGTCACATCCCAGACATACCTGTGTGCACTGTGTGTGTGTATTACATGTCACATCCCAGACATACCTGTGTGCACTGTGTGTCTGTATTACATGTCACATCCCAGACATACCTGTGTGCACTGTGTGTCTGTATTACATGTCACATCCCAGACATACCTGTGTGCACTGTGTGTGTCTGTATTACATGTCACATCCCAGACATACCTGTGTGCACTGTGTGTGTGTATTACATGTCACATCCCAGACATACCTGTGTGCACTGTGTGTGTATTACATGTCACATCCCAGACATACCTGTGTGCACTGTGTGTGTGTATTACATGTCACATCCCAGACATACCTGTGTGCACTGTGTGTGTCTGTATTACATGTCACATCCCAGACATACCTGTGTGCACTGTGTGTGTATTACATGTCACATCCCAGACATACCTGTGTGCACTGTGTGTCTGTATTACATGTCACATCCCAGACATACCTGTGTGCACTGTGTGTCTGTATTACATGTCACATCCCAGACATACCTGTGTGCACTGTGTGTGTATTACATGTCACATCCCAGACATACCTGTGTGCACTGTGTGTCTGTATTACATGTCACATCCCAGACATACCTGTGTGCACTGTGTGTGTGTATTACATGTCACATCCCAGACATACCTGTGTGCACTGTGTGTCTGTATTACATGTCACATCCCAGACATACCTGTGTGCACTGTGTGTCTGTATTACATGTCACATCCCAGACATACCTGTGTGCACTGTGTGTCTGTATTACATGTCACATCCCAGACATACCTGTGTGCACTGTGTGTCTGTATTACATGTCACACATCCCAGACATACCTGTGTGCACTGTGTGTGTATTACATGTCACATCCCAGACATACCTGTGTGCACTGTGTGTCTGTATTACATGTCACATCCCAGACATACCTGTGTGCACTGTGTGTGTATTACATGTCACATCCCAGACATACCTGTGTGCACTGTGTGTGTATTACATGTCACATCCCAGACATACCTGTGTGCACTGTGTGTCTGTATTACATGTCACATCCCAGACATACCTGTGTGCACTGTGTGTCTGTATTACATGTCACATCCCAGACATACCTGTGTGCACTGTGTGTGTGTATTACATGTCACATCCAGACATACCTGTGTGCACTGTGCATGTGACATGTGTGTGCACTGTGTATTACATGTCACATCCCAGACATACCTGTGTGCACTGTGTGTCTGTATTACATGTCACATCCCAGACATAACCTGTGTGCACTGTGTGTCTGTATTACATGTCACATCCCAGACATACCTGTGTGCACTGTGTGTGTGTATTACATGTCACATCCCAGACATACCTGTGTGCACTGTGTGTCTGT